>BGPR01000914.1:50650-74587 GCA_013235015.1 Araneus ventricosus
CACATCAGAAAGTACCACATACTTGGTACTTTCTGTTGTGTGGCTTTTTGCTTACAATATAAATTGCTTTTCCTTTTGCATGCAACTTTATCTTATGGGTATCGAAAGATGCGATGCTCTTGGGTGCTTGTTCTGTTCCTCCTGTTTTAACCTTCCATTTCTTGATTCTATGCAATTTACTATATTTTAAATATCTATTGTTCTGCTGTGTTGTATTTGCTGTACGGTGGTGTGCAGTATCTTCTGCCCCGTTGTGCGTTGTAGATATTTTTTTCGTGTGTGAGAGAGTGTGTTTATTTTTAAAAAAATTCTTTTTAATGTAAATTTCCGGTTTGTAATTCTTGACCCCAGAGTTGGCTTGTTTGTTAATTAAATAAGTCTTTTTTTTTTATCAAAAAAAGACATATTGTCTAGCCTTAATACCGCTCATGCTCTGGCGATGTTTGTAAGTCTTTCGATGGTAAATAAATTCTGCTCGGGGAGGGACAGGTGAGTACTGATCTTCCCCGAGGCTGGAATCTTGACTCCTCTCTCCGGCGACCTATAAGATCTTACACCCTTTCGGGTAGGTGGGTAGCAAGGGAATAAGTTCAGGTTCAGGTACGATTTCGGTGCAATTTTAACTCTCGAAACTTTTTATTTTTAGATGGCGTCACATTGTCGCTGAAAATGCGATTGATCGCATAACTTAACGTTCAGCAACACTTCATAACCAAGCAAGTGAAAGTGGTGATTCGCGGTTACCCTGCAAACTATGATAGGTCCAAAATTCTCGAAAAACTGAAGATGTTGGATCTAAAACCCATAAATATTTGTCCTGTGAGGCACAGAAGTTGAAACAATCTCCTTCTACTCTTCTTTGTGATGCCTCCAAAGACGAAGGCCAATGCAGAAGTATCACAAGTATCAGCTACCTACGGGTAACCGTTAAATCTTTATGGTGAAAAGAAAGACTCTCCAGGGCTTTAGGATGTCTGGCCCAACTGACGGTTCTGCCAGAGAGATCCAGCATGTGTTAGATGCTCTGGGGATCATGAGCTCAGACTCCGTTCAAAATCCAGAGAAACATCCGCAAAGAGCTACGTTTGCGGAGGTGATCACTCCCGGGGCCGCCGCGACGAGTATTCATTCTATGGGCCTGGAACAGCCGAAGAGGGAGAAAGATTAAGCGATGGGAGCTGTACGCTTAGCACATTGTTTACGTTCTTCCTCTATCGTTTTTCTCTCTAAATAATTTTATATAATTCTCAATTTCTGACTAAGAACTGATGGTGATATCCATAAGTATTGATGTTAAGAATTTAATCGTTTTAAAAAGATTTCAAAATAATAAAAACATAAAATGCTTAAGAAATATGTTTTCAGAACTCAGTTTGAAATTTTTACATTTAACACCAAAAATTTATTATAGAGAATAATTTTAAAACCATTTAAGAAATAATAATTCCTTTGGTTTAAATATTTTTAAACCATTTTCAAAACAATAGCACAATAGGCACCATTTCCATAGCAAAGCAAAAAATTTTGGAAACGTCATTACTTCATTGTGAAATTGCGAGAACAACGTATCAAGTGATTAAAAATAAAATAAATAAAAAGTAAAGTAACCCCCCAAAAAACACTAGAGGAGCCTTTTTCTGCCCCTACTTATTTTAGAATTGCCTTTTCAGAGTTAGTTGTCTATAATTGCTTAAATGTATGTTCAAATGAATAAAATATTTCTGAGGTTGGTTTTCCCAGTTTATTTATTTATTTTTTCTTGAAATAGAAACAGTTTTTGATGAATTTATCATTCAATGCACTTTTTCAAAATAAAAACTATCTAATTGCTCGCCTTGGAACTTAGAAACATTTAATGAAATCATAAAAAAATTTCACACATTTAATAACTGATGTAAATTTCAATTTAACAATCAATCAATAATAGTTTTAGTATTTAAGAATTTGAATATCATAAATTCCAAGTTTTAATTCTCTGTAAAATATAAAAGAAATTTTTGAAGAAACATCATCTATTATAAAAATAACTACCAAAATTTTATGAAATATTGCAATAATTCCTACTTATACTATTAAGCAGCAGTTGCATTTATCAAAAATAATGAAATTATTGTTTCTAAGCTTTTGCTTTCTATACATTTATTTTCAAAATGGATAAGAAAAAACAGAATACATTATCATCCATAGGATTCATGTGAGTACTTAAGAGAATTTATTTCTCTTTATAAGTATTATTTTCCGAGTTATAACATAATCGGAATTTAATACAATTATTATAAAAAGTGAAACGTTTTGTGCTAATACTATTCGACAAAAACTTTAACACACACAAATACAAGAAGACCAGACAGATTTTTTTTTTTATAAATCCAAAACATGCAAAGAAATATAGGCTAAGCAAAGTATTAATATATTAATATTTTTAAAAAAACGAATTATTTCAACCGTCAACGTGTTTTCTCTCTACAGTCTGGCGTTTAGGCTTAATATGTACTTGAAACTGAACAGGTATAACTCGGAAAAATACAGCTAATAAAGAGAAATAAGTACTCAAGTGAATGTATGGGATGATACTGTATTCTGTTTTGGGTAATCCATTTGTAAAATAAGACTATTTAAACAGTATTTAATCGCAAAAAGAGCTCGCGAGTCCAAACCATGCGAGTGTTCACTATGGTAAACAACCGACCAACACATAAACCGGACCATCGCTTAGTGGGTGAGCGTAATGACGGAAAGACGGTCCTGGCCAAATACCCTGACTTTCACAAGAATTCTTTCAACAGGAGACTCGCTTCAACCCCTCCATAGGCTTGGTGTGATTTATCATTCATCGGGATGATTAAAGCTCCGCCTGCAACTATGAGAAACGTTCCCAGATCGAACCACCGTTCACTGATACTTAGATGATCACGCCCCTTTCAGACGAGATATCAACTCACCAAAATCGTCAGTCAGTGCGGATCTTTTCACCACCGCGGACCCATCCGGCTCCCTCCTTACCAGATCCTACTGAAGTTGCTTTCTGTAAGAACACTGAGATGATAAGCAACTTTACCCAAAAGAGAATATCGTTCCTACAACTGATGACGAAGTTTTCAACGATGAAAAATTCCGAGCCAAAGTGTCCGCGACCAGGAACCAGCATCAATTAAGTCTCTACATTTTTTCTTTTCCAGGCATTTTCTGTTACAGATTTCCCCTTCCTCCTTTTGAAACTGAAAAGATGTTCTTTACTACAGGTATTCGACTGAACATCGAATATCAGTCGAAACACTTAATTATTTCTCCTTATGACTTAAAACTTTTCTCCTTATGTCTTTTTAGCTCTCAGCAGCAATATTCAACGGCAGTCAGTCCACCGTATTCTTGTGAAAACAATAACGACTGGTTATGACATGAAGTTTACCACTTAAAATACACTTGTCTACGAAAAGTATTTAGAGTTCTTCATTATAAAAATATTGCTCGGCTGTTAAGTTTTTTCTTATTATAAATGAATATTAGAAATCATTTCTGTATATTATAAATCAATTTAAAAACATTTTTAGAAATATATTTCTGTTTATGAATTGGATTTTATATTCTATATTAGATTCTATATTTTTATAATATTATTATACTGACGACATGGAAAGACGTCTGAGGGTTTCCAGATTCTTTTGGAATGTGCTCACGTCTAAATGGAAAACTCCAATGATTTGTTGTAAAAGACATTTCAATGTGGGTTTTCTTTTTGGACTGCAGAAAGAAGGATGTTTCCCTTCGAGACAGCAGTTAGTTTATGGAAATATACATTTCTGGTTTACCACAACTCATGATTCTGAATACTAAGTTATTTTCATCTCGTTTATTATATTTTCATATCACCTGTTACATCTTCATCTCATTTTTTTCATTTTACTTGTATTTACTTTATGTACGACTAAACACTTAATTTCAATTTTTGCCAAATATCCTATTCTGTTTAATAACGTTTACTCGAAATAGTTGTAGAATCTAATACTGGCTACATAAACATGTATTCTGAAATTTGTAGAAATATGTAAGGGAGATATTATTTGAATGCTGAAAGTGTTTGTGAAAGTTAAATACACGAGAAACGAAGTTAATGAATTGAACTTAGTTTAATTTTTTCTATATTGTCATTGGCAAAAAAGAAAAAGAATTTGACATGTCATTTCAACTTGTATACCTAGGAAAAGTAAGAACCGCAGAATAATTAATTTCTCAGAACTTTGGAAAAAAAAGTGTACACTAAAATATGCATAAACTATCATTGGAATTATTAATTTTAAAATCTTTTTTGAAAAATATTAATAATCATTCTTTATTTTTTGTAATGAGTATCAAAATCAGATTTAAAACGGAAAATTCGTATAACTTTTAATAAAAAAACCCCCTTGAATTGTAGGTTAGAAAACTTTAGTTTTAGATTTTTTTTAAACTATGGAATAAAATTTCTAAGATTTTGTATGAATTTTCAGTGAAGTATAATATGAATTCAACAGAAATCAATTCCTTCGAAATCCCTGACTTATGAGATTCACTAAACTTAAACTGACTGTGCTTTGATTTACTTCTCAGTATTACTCCTTTTTCTAATACAAAAGAAGACAAAACGGTCCTGTTTTCGATTTGTTTTATGCTACTTGGACAAAGTTCCCCAAAATATTATTAATCCGTAATTCAAGCTTAAAAATATTTGAAAGTACATAAGATAATTGAGTTTGAAATCTTTGATATGTTAGTCAACAGATCCTAAAGGAGAAGCAAATGCCTAAAAACCTTCCACTTTTCAAAAATTATGATACAAATTTAGAAATATGTGTTGATTATAATGATTCGTCCAAAAATTGTATAATAGTTCAAAATTATACACCTCTTCCTACTTTAAATGTTACTATAAGCCTTTGTAGATCATCTCGTTCGCTAGAAAATCTGGTTGCGTTTTGTTACAGTCATATTCTAGTGCTCAGATTTGTTCTCTTTAAAAGTATGACTTTGCAACTAATCCGTGTTGCGGACAGAGGAAAATTATTTCCCTTGTAGACTTATGGAAATGGTCACACAATCGCAGACAAAAAGCTGCAAATGATTTCATTTAAGCAGACATATAAAACATTATCGCGTCTCAAAAGAAAAATAATAATGTTCTATCCGTTCCTAACTCCAAAAGAAAGAATGCTCTTTGTTCTGTGTCCTCAGCAACTGACATTGTGATACACTCGTTCATGTGACATAGAATATTTGTTGAGTTATGAGTTGCGAGAATCGTTCGATAACTTGCACCTGATTAAATGTCAGGCGATTGTTGAAGCGAAAAATTTTCATATCTTTGCTGCTTTGCTTTTTCTATGTATTTTCATATCTCATTATATCATATCTTTGCTGAACTGTTCTAAAATGAATCTGTGTTTGCTCGATAACCTTGCGTTTGATTTCGATCGGTTCGAGGAGGTTGATTGAAGAATTTTCTCGTTTTAAAATTGTTCCACAAACTTTCACCTGATTAAATGTCAGACGACTGTTTTTTTTTATTTGGGGTTACTCGATTGGTCGATTGGCGATTTATTAACAAATTTCTCGTTAAAAAATCATTCCATAAACTTGTGTCTAATAAAATGACAGACGATTGTTTTCGATGTTGTGTTTGATTTCGATTGTTTAGAGGCGATTGATTTAAAATTTTTTCATAATATATTTTTGCAAAACTTTTCTAAAATAAAGCTCAGTGGAAAGCTCATTTTGAAATTATGTTATCTGTGAAAATTACCAAGAAGGGATATAAGTTCACTACTTTGTTCGATGTGGAATTTTTTAAAAGAATTATTTATTTGTGATAGTTTTCAAAAAGTTCTTCAAGAAAAAAATTGTTTTAAGCACATTCCATAAAAATGTTATGATATAACTGCAGTTGTGTATTCAATAATTCATTCAAAAGCAAAGAAATGGAAATTTTTTATACAAAAACTTAAAGAAAATTTTTTCGAAATTTTTTTTAATTCAACAAAGAAAAGAAGAAGATTTTAGTACTTTTAACATTAAATTTAGGCTCTAAAGCAGGGGTTCCCAACCTTTATTACCTCGCGTACCCCTTGATTAATCTTTATATTCTCGCGTACCCACAAATCTCATATCCTTCTCCCCAGCCCCACCAACCATACGTCTGCAAAAAAGTTTTTATAAATAATGTTAGGCTTATGTTAGCTTAAGAGTCAAATGACTGGAATTAATAACATTTGCTGGACTTAGTTTTTTATTTTACATTTTATTGCATTTTTTCATTGGTATTAGATCAACGACAAAACAAATGAAATCAGTATTGTAGTAATTTCGCATTAACTTATAGGATGGCTAAAAATAACACTCTGTAAATCGGCTTTTCAAGTGGTATAGTTATTAAATAGAAAATATTAACTTGAAGGAAAAAAAAATTCTGTAACTTTTTTAATTCCTTATGTTTTCTTGTTTCTGCCATTGCCAACTTTGATTTCGCGTACCCCCAACTAGTCCTTCGCGTACCCCCAGGGGTACGCGTACCACAGGTTGGGAACCTTTGCTCTAAAGCATAATTTAATAGAAAATTTCGTTTGCAAAAACATGTGAAAAGAGATACAGATATTCAAAATGCCATATTTCTTAAGCTGGTGACACTGAATAAAATTCATCTTCAAACTGGCCCGCTCGGGTTTCAATTTATGATTGAAAATGATTGCCATGTTTGAATTTGAATTCAAAATACGTTACATAAACTATTTTAAATCTCGTGAGTATGGCTTTGTGTTAGGAATTTCAACATTCATTTAAATATTTATTGTAAATAAATAATTAAAAATTAAAATAAATGTAAACATAATTTTTTGATGAAGAATATTTTCTATTAAATTTGACAAAATATGCACAGAACATTTTGTAGATGTAAATTTATTGAAGTAATTTTATTTGTGACTTTAATAAATTTACACCTACAAATTTTTTTTGCATGTTTTTTTATGCATTAATTATTATAAAAGTTCTGAATTAGTAACTCAACTTCTAAATTGGTAACTGTAATGTAGACAGTTTTTAAGTTTTGGAAACTGAAAATTCTGAATTTTTGGTATGAAGAACCATTTAATCTTTTTTGTCACGCGCATTTAACTAATAAGAAAAATGCGTATCTTTCGCGAATCCGTAGCCGATTTCTTCTGTTGTTTCATGGAACACAAGCAAGAGTATGCTTTACACTCGGAGAGAAGCATTGTATTGGTCCAAAAGTATCTAAAAAATGAAGGAGGAATTAATGCTTTTTCGAATTGATGCAGTACGAGTTCGATCCCCTCCCCCTACAGATAGCAATACGAATCCATCATAAAGTAGAAAATCATCTTCCGTTGTAATTTGTATGTTGTTGTGCTGTAATGGTAACTTCATATCTGTGGATTCCTTATGTCTGCTAAAAGTTGGTAGCACTGTTCTGTCATTATAAACTTCAGTCTTACATTTTGCAAAATTCACGAAATATAGAGCTGTTAAGTTATCGTTGACAATCACATTATCAAACGAATCAATTTCAGGTTGGTGTGAGAAAATATTTCACTACACAAAACTTATGAAATGAATTAAAATTCACTTAACTGAATAGGCTTCAGTTGAGAAACATATTTGAAAGTTAGTACTAACAAATTGTGGGTAAGTGAAAATCTACCTTGGAGTTAAGGTGTCAAAGAAATCAAACTTTGTTCTCCATAGTTTTAACAATAGGAAAAGTTAACTTGGTTAAAACGATTTGATGATACAATGAAATTAATTTGATTTTTATTGCTGTAAATCATAAAAAGGTATTTTTTTTTAAAAAAATTCTTAGAACTGAGAGGAAAATTGTGCGACTTTTAACATTTTGCAAGTGGAACACGTAAAAGTAAGGTTTTTTTTTCTTTTTTCGAATTGCCAATCATCAAAATTTTTATTCAAGAATTTGACTTAATACCAGTTTAGATAAATTAGACATGTTAATAAACTTGAGCACAATGCGTTCACTTTTCTTTTTCTGTATATACATTGTCTTCAGCGAGCACAGTCGCGGTTCATCTTTATTTTTTACCTTGCATTTAATTCGTGTACAGCATACAATGTGTCAAATTGGTATCATTAAAAAGATGATTTTTTTCAATTTTAAAATGGTCTAAAGACCATTTTTGTGCGAAAGATTTTTAGAAGATGTCACCGAAAAACACTACAGACACAGTGACTCACAGAGAGTGGAAAATGTTAACTGGCCAATAATTACAATTGATTGTCTAAAACACAGTACAAATAAATATCTCCGTAATGATTCTTTTTTAAATTTTTCTGCATAATATAATCTACCTATTCAATTAATCCAAGCGTAAGTTCAATAATTCTCTAAATTAGACACATCACAATTGTCAATCATAATTTATTTCTTCTAGAAAGTGAATATTAAACTCCCTTCCGACTCAAAGCACTTCCACTCCCCCCTCTATCATTGATTGACTGGGAATAATTGATGGATTCGAAGTGCGCTCACCGCCTTCCAATGGATCGAGGTCTGTTAGCCGTGAAAAAAATTTCAGCTGTTCGCGAACTGTTCTGCTAGCAAGTGTATAAGCACCTTAAGAGAGAGAGAGAGTACGAATTAAGCCGAGTTCCTACGGCCTGTCTTTCCACGAATTCCGTCCGCGGTTAGCCGTATTCCCCATCGTCGGAACAGGAAGAATCGATGTGGTTCGTGGGCTTGTAAATGCATCTGTTGTCCCCCTCGTTATGGCAGGAAACAGTTCCCACATCAAAGGGGGGAGAGTGACTAGACGGCATCAGTGCATCCGTTCACTCTAGTGCTGCAGAGAGATTTGCCAAGCCACGCGCTGTGGGAACTGCTCGACTGGTCGGAATTCCACCGACCACAGTCCACACGTACGAATCTCGAGCTACTCGAGGTTTTCCAAGCCACACGCCGTGGGTGCAAGGATTTAGAAAGGCTCATCTAAGCTGGAACGTCAAAGTCTACGACACAACATCTAACATAATATTATTTAAGACTAGGATATTGTATATTGACTAAATTTCGCAGCACAATGCATATTAAAAATTAAGCAAGTAGAGAAAATTATCTACTATGGTTATTAGTCTCAATTTCTCATTTTGGAAAAGAGAACTGATGAAAACATTGTTGAGGTTGCCAATTTTTTGTGTAAGACAACCATAACGTACCGCGATTCCCACAAGCGCAAAGTGCTGATAACAATATCTCACATTTTCTCAGTTCAAGCCGAAATCGGAAAGCTCAGTAACTTAGTAGTTCACTTAGTAGAAACGCAAACTCTTTGTACCGCGGTTTCTCGATGCGCGACGTGATAAAAGATGATTTTCTACATTTATTGCAAGAGCCGAAACGCGAGTAGAAAAAGACACAGTTCGAGTTCCCATTTCTCTTCAAAGATTTTGTCCAAATTATCATTTCATTTATTTGAAGCGGATCAATTCGAACAGCGGCGTGCCGAGGCGCAAAACGACAAGATAATCGACATTATCTTCGTCACAAGCCGAAACCCGAGTAAATGATAATATAACCCAGGATGCCTCTCCTCGGTGAGAGCGCAACTAATGCGAACCGCGATCAGATAAAAAAAAAAGGTTGAAAATTTCGTGGCTAACCAACACGAGAAATCTGAGCTGTATTAGAATTCTAAAATGGCTTAGAATATACAGTCACTGAAAAAAGTATTGAGACACAATACAAGTTCACAGGATTTTATCATAATATATAACTTAAACATACAAATGAAACAAAAAAGAAGTATATCCCATTTTGACAATTGCAAATCATAGTAACTCAAACAAAATTCATATATTAATGAAATTATGATTACAATTTAAAGTAAAAGAAATCACAAGTCAGAAAATCTGCTAAAAAAAGTATTGGGAAACTGTCCAATAAATTAAGAAAAAAATATGAACTTGATAGTTAATATCTTGTTGGGCCACCCTTGCACTTTATGACCTCTCGCAGTCGATTTGACATGGATTTGATAAGTTTAGCGCAAAATGATCCGTTGATTTTGGCCCACTCTTCGATGAGATGTTTTCTTAACTCCTGCTTGTTTGAAATATTGTGTTCATTGACTTTCTGCTGCAAATAATCCCACACATGTTCAATGATATTAAGGTCTGGACTCTGGGTAGGGGTCTTAATCACACTAGGACAGTGGTAGAGGACCCATAATTTGCAATATGAGCAGTATGTTTGGGGTATTTATCCTGGTACAATTTAAAATGTCTTGAGATTCCTAAGTTGCTCGCACTTTGCTTTAAATTTCGCTTGAGAATGTCGAGGTAGACATATTTGTTCATTGTACCATCTATAAAGTCTAAGTTCCCCACTAGAGCTTGCCATGCAACCCAGGACTAATTGGTTGCCACCTCCATACTTTACAGTAGGAGGCCGCAAATATTTTATATGCAATGCTGTATTTGGTGTGCGCCAAACTTTTTGCTTGACATCCGATCCGAAAACGTTATATTTGCTTTCATCCACAAAAATTACATTTTCCAAAAATTCTGTTGGCTGCTTTACGTACATTTTAGTAAATGTCAGTCTAGCTTTTCGATTTGCTTTGCTGATGTAGGTCTTTCTCCGAGGTACTCTGCCATGATACTTATGTTTTCTTAAAACATTTCTGACAATTTCAGGATTTACAGATTTCCGGAACCTACTTTTACATTTCAGAGCCAATTTTACTGCGCTAGTTCTTGGATTAATGAGAACTTGTCTCAAAATCAACCTGTCTTCACATTCACGAAATGTCCTTCGATGCCCTGATCTTTGCTTGTTTTCAACACTACTTGTTTTATTGAACCTGCGACTAATATTAAAAACAGTAGAGTTACTGAGCTTCAAGATTTATCCTACACAACGAACCGATTTTCCATTTGTCCAATGACTTATTACCAGATTTCGCACATCAACCGAAATATCTTTGTTTCTCGCCATTGCTCCATACGCAACCTTTCTGCTGATATTTTACGTCTAAAATTGCAGTCTAAAAAAAGTGGTCGTAAATTAAATTTCATTAATGCGCTATATATTTCTTAAATTTCTCATTTCAAAATTGTCCCAATACTTTTTTGACAACTGTTTGCGCTTAAATTGTATTTAAAAGGCTAGATCAAATTGTGTTTCTAAAATAGTAAGAAAATTTTCCCTATATACTGTATACCAAATGATAAAGCATTTCTTTATTAATTTTGTTTTCGTTTTAATGTGATTAATATTTTTATAAATAGCTTTACATGTTATGCATGCCAAGTGTCCCAATACTTTTTTGAGTGACTGTATATATTATGCACGAGAAATGTGTACACGAGAAACAAAGTTAATTAGATGAACTTCGTATAACTTTTCATTTAATTTTTTTACATTGACGCTAGCAAAAAAGAAGAAGAATTTGCCATGTCACTTTAGCTTGTATACCTTGGGAAAGCAAGAACCGCAGAATAATAAATTTTTCAGAATTGTGAAAAAAAAAAGTTTACAGAGAAGATTATGAAAATGTGTAAAAACTATCTTCGGCATCATTAATTTTAAAATCTGTTTTGTAAAATATTAATAGTCCTTCTTTATTTTTTTGTAATGAGTATCAAAATCAGATTTGAAACAGAAAATTCGAATAACTTTTGATAGACAAAAATCTGAGTTATAGATCGGATAAATTTAGTTTTAGATTTTTTAAAATTATGAGATGAAATTTCAAGGATTTTGTATAAACTTTCAGTGAATCATGTTATGAATTCAACAGAAATCAAGTCTTCCAAATTCGGTGACTTATGCGATTAACTAAACTTTAACAAACTGTGTTTTGATTTGTTTGTCTGAGTTACTCCTTATTTTGATTCAATAAAACATAAAACTGTATTGTTTTCAATTTTTTCATGCTGCTTCGTCAAATTTCTTAAAAATATTAACGATCCTTAATACATACTTAAAAATATTTAAAAACACATCAGATAGTTCACTTTGAAATTTTTAATATGTTAGTCAACAGATTCTAAAGAAAAGGAATGTGCATAAAGACCATCCACTTTTCAAAAAATATGATACAAATTAGAAATATGCATCGATTACAATCATTCGTCCAAAAATTGTATAATAGTTCAAAATTATACAACTCTTCCTACTTTAAATTTTATTAGTCGCCTTTGTTGATCATCTTGTTTGCTAGAAAATTTGGTTGCGTTTCATTACAGTAGGGTAATTCTCATTATTACCCTACTCATTATAGCCATATTCTAGTGCTTAGGTTTGTTGTCTTGAAAAGTATGACTTCGCGAATAATCTGTATTGCGGACAGAGGAAATGCTTACGTAATCTCTGACAAAAAACTTCAAATGATTTCATTTAAGCAGATAGGTGAAACATTATCGCATCTCAAAGGTAAAATAATAATGATTTTTCCGCTGTCAAATCCGAAAAATAGACTACCCTTTGTTTCGCCCTCTCAACAATTGACATTGTGATAAACTGGTTCACATGATATGAAATGTTTGTTAACTATGGGATATGCAAGATTCGTTCGATAAACTTGAGCGATTAAACATCAGGCGATTGTTGAAGAGAAACATTTTCTAATTATATCATACCTTTGTTGATCGGTTCTAAAATGTATCTCTGTTTTTGCTCGATAAACTTGCGTTTCATCTGGATTGGTTCAAGGCAATTGATTGAAAATTTTCTCGTTCAAATATTGTTCCATAAGCTTGTATCTGATGAAATGTCAGACGATTGTTTCTGATGTTGTGTTTGATTTCGATCGTTTAGAGGCGATTGATTAAAAAATTTCTCATTATACAGGGTCTCCGAGAATTGTTGGACACTTTTCAAAAATTAATAAAAAAAAAAAACTAATAATGTTTCAACGACTAATTTTTTAAAAAATGAGAGCGCATTTTAAAAAGTTTACCTTCGTTCCGGTGGTCCAGGGGGTCGTCAGTTACTAAAAATAAAAATAAATATTTAGAGCCATTATCTGCGAAAATATTAAAACTGGAAGAAAAATAAAAGCATGTATTTGTAGAGAAGGAGTCATCTAATTTAATAGTTACGTTTCAGTCACCGGTGACAGATTTCCATTCGCAATGGCTACAGTTCAGCAGAAGCCGGTGCACGCTATTCGGTTTCGTTTTTCAGTTTTTCTTGAATATCTCGAAAACTTTTCAGTTTTTACACTACATGCAAATTGACAAATTAAAGAGTGTAAAATTCCCTACAAATGCATGCCTTTATTTTTCACCCAGTTTTAATATTTTCACAAATAATGGCTCTAAGCAAATTTTTGATTTTTAGTAATTTACGAACCCCTGGACCACCGAAACGGTGTGTTACCTATCTGAAAGAAAACTTTTTAACATGCTCTCTCATTTAAAAAAATCGTAGTTGAAACATTATTATTATTATTTTTTATTAATTTTTGAAAAGTGTCCAACAATTCTCGGACACCCTGTATGTATGCCTTTGCTGAACTTTTCTAAAATGAACCTCAGGGGAATTTATCAGTGAAAAGTTCATTTTCGAATTAGTATGTTACCAAAAATGGATATAAGTTCAAAAATTGGTTCTCTGTGGGAATATTTTTAAAAGGAGTATTGATTTGTGATAGTTTTCAAAGAGTTTTACAGGAAACAAATTGTTTTAAGCTCATTCCATAAAAATTTTATATCCTAACTACATATGTACATTTAATAACTGACTCAGAAGCAAAATAATATTTTTTTTCAAACAAAAACTTGAAGAAATTTTTTTTTGAAAAAAAAATTCAGGATTTTTTTAAGCATCTGGTATGAACATGAGCCTTCATGTTCCTACCAGATGTGAGAAAAACAACAACATGAATATTCGTTATTGGTTGCGAAAAATTCAGTTTTTTCTTCCTCTTTGAAATTTGGAATAATTGAGATAGGTGACTTTGCTTGTTAAGCGACGAACTGCAATGTAGCCAGTTTTATTATCTTGAAGTTTTGGAAACTGAAAATCATGAAATGTTTGCACGAAGAGGCTGTTTATCTTTTTTTTTTTTTTGTCACGCGCATTTAACTGATAAGAAAAATGCGTATCCTTCGCGAATACACTGCCGATTTTTTTCTGAAATTTCATAGAACACACGCAAGAAGATGCTTACACAGAGTATGCGTTCTACGCGGAGAGAAGTATTGTATAGCCCCAAAACTACCTTAAAAAATGATGGCGGAAAGTATGCTTTTTCGAACCAATACAGTACAAGTTCGTTTTCCTCTTCCTACAGATAGCAATACGAATCCATCACAAAGTAGAAAATCCATCTTCCGTCGTAATTTATATGTTGTTGTGCTGTAGTGCTAACTTCATATTTGTGGATTCCTTATGTCTGCTAAAAGTTGGTGGCACCGTTTTATCATCATAAAAAAGGAATTTGCTATTTATTATGAATTTTCTAAGCATCAATTTTGCATCTTTCACATTTCATGAAATATAGAACTGCCAAGCTATCATTGATAATTTCTAACACCGATGAAATTCGAAATGATTTTTATTCAAATTTGTATGATTTGATGCTTTTTTTCCTCATGTGTTTTCTTCTTTGTTTGCTTGTGTTTACTTTTATTTCTGTCCACAGTGTAAGTTTTCGTCCATCGTCCATCTTTGTTTGTCGTACATTAGAGTTCTTTCCTACGAATATTGTTTCCTAAAAAAGTTTATTATTTCTATGAAGTCGGAAGTTTTGAAACTTTGTAGTTAGTGTTTTCCTGATGTAAATATCAATTAATAAGAGGAAGTATTACATCTACATTTGCTCTTTGAAATGAATTCGATGAAACTTGCTTTGTATATCAAATTCTCATTATTTTTGAAGGAATTCTTTTGGCAAAAGATTTTTCATAATCATGACGATAAAACATGAAAATGCTTGTGTATGGAATTATGATAAACGTAATATCAAAAAGACAAGAACAAGTATGGTAACAGAAAATGGTAGCTAATTATTGTTGATAATTTGTTCAACAAAATTATTAAATAAAAAGTTCATTCAACTATTTCAATTTTTGAAAAAAAATCATTTAATTTCAAGCTATACGAGATTGTTCCAAATTTTTCAGCAATTAAAGAGTTCCATAATTCTTGAGCTAAAGCGATTTACGTTACGTGTGTTTCTTTAAGAGATTTTGGTTATTTATGCAGGAACGTCGTTTTCATGTCTCTCACGATCGATTCAAAAATTTTAACAATTGAGCACAATGAAAAATAATATGGCTTACTTTTGAATTTATGGACGTTAATTCATCTATATTCGTAACAGCGTAAAATTTGACGGTTAGGAGGAATTAATAATTGAAGAAAAGTTTTAGAAAATATATTTCATTTTTAGTTTGAATATTTTCAAAAATATGAATTGGTGATCCTTGACTGACAAAAGTAGGAAATATATGTGTTATGCAGATGTTGCCAGACGTTGACCAATGAAAACAAATTCCTTAATTTTTAAAATATTTTTCAAAATAATTTAACGAATATGTATCAAATTTCGTTGTCGTCGAAACCAATCAAGTCGAACAACTCTGAATTTCTCAATTTTTCTTCTTCTACAAAATTTAAATATTTTGCAGGCAGATGGATATTTGATTTCGAAATAATGAATAAAATAAATGTTTTATGAATGTAACAAAAATTTACGCACAAAATTAGTAAATATGTGCAAATTTTGCGTTAAACATTCAGTAAAACTGTTTTTTCATATCCTGTAAGAATGGATACTGTCGCATTCCTATTCAGATACTAAAATCAGATTCGAATATTATTTTCGCACTGCGATTCAGAATTGTCTTTTTTCCCTGTCTCAGTTCAAGTCAGACTGGAAAAAAGAATTTATGCTTAACTGTTAAATAATTCTTTTAACATTCAACCCAGAAAATATTGTAGTGAAAGCTTAAGACAATGTTTTATTCTAGAAATTTGTGACTACATCTGAGATAGAACAGCGAGTGTAAGAAACAAAATATATGTTCTAAAATTTCTGAAAATGGATCTGTTCCACTGGGATTAATGGGGAAAATTTTGGAGAGAAATTCTACTATAAGAGTACAGTTTAGAAATATATAGAAAATCGCAACAATTCTAAGTAATGAAATCTTTAATCTAATAAAGAAAATTTCAATATTTTGTCGAATTTCTAAAAACTATAGTACACATCTGAATGAAGTTTTATATGAACAAAGAATGATATAAAAGAAACAACTCAACAATGCAAGAGTGAGCGTACGAATTAGAAAGGTTAATCTAAGCTGGAATTCATGTCAAAATCATCCCTGCCTGGCGCGAAGCCGTCCGGTGTATCTGAATAACGGTCGCTGCAATAGCTCGAGTGCTGAAGCCAGAACCCTAAAGCGGGCCATTCACATCTCATCCAAACTGGAATTTTTGGAACACGGGAAGGAAACAGCAATCGTCAGTTTTAAAAACCGCTGGAAATTAGCAAAGCGGCATGGCAAAGCTGGAATTCCAACAAACTCATAATTCAACACTTCATGCGCCGATTCCAATTTGGAGCCTCGAGTGAGGGTAACGGCACGATCAAAGGGTCTGCTTACATTGGGATCTCGCTTTAAGAGTTGAAATGAAACTCGAAATCGGTAGGAGGATCGAAGAGCGGCGGTAGGGGGGATCGAAAATCGGTGGTAGCGCACTTTGGAGCCTGAAGTGAATGACGCACCTGATTTTTCGACTTGAATGGGTGGGAAAAAAACCAGTCTTCGGGCGAATGAAATGGAGTATAGATGAACTGCCGGCTTAATGGCCATCACCGGACACGGCTATATAAGCTAATCTAAGCAGGAATATCAAAATTCATGATGCGAGATTTAGCATAATATGATTTAAGACTGGGATATTGCCTCTTCTCACAGTTATACAAATTTCGTAGCACAATGCATATTCAAAATGAGACAAGTAGGGAAAATTATATACTGTGGACATTACCCTCAATTTCTATCTCGTTAAGAGGGAACTGATGAAAATATTGTTAAGGTTGCCAATTTTCTAAGGCAAAAGACAACCAATATGTACCGCGAATCCCATAAGCGCGAACAGTTGAGGCCAATATCCAGCATTTCACAGTTGAAGCAGAAATCGGAAAACTCAGTAACTTGGTACTTCACTTATTAGAAACGCTTCCTACAGCGACTTCTCGTCGCGCCACGTGATAAGAGATAATTTCCTATATTTATTTCCCCAGTCGAAACGCGAGTATAAAAAGACATAATTGCATTTGCCCTTTCTCTGCAAAGATTTTTGTTCAAATTGACGCGTCATTTATTCAAAACGCAACCATTTCGAACAACGATTCGCCGAGGCGAAAACAATAGAGCAAGATAATCGACATTATCTTCGTCAAGCCAGAACCCGAGTAAATGATAATATTTCCCAAGTTACCTCTTCTCCGAGTCAAAACGCAACCAATGCGAAACACGATTCTTTCAGGCACGATCGCATTAAAAAAAATATATATCCGAAAATTCCGTAGGCTAACCGAAATGAGAAATTTCAGCAACTTGATACTCTGGCGTGGATGTGTAAAGTTTCGTCCTATTTTCTCATCATTCTACTGTTCATCTATTATAATTCTGCATACCACACTTAGATAGACTAGGAAACAATTTGATTCTTCTAATTAAGCTTTTCAGTATAACCGACATGATTGTATTCGATCCATGTTTAATAAGGAAATATATATATTTTTTCTTTTCAAAGTAAGCTCGAAACTTCTGTGGACGAAATATAATTCTCAGTTTAGAAGAAGCTACATATATACTAGATATCGTCGCCTCGTATCCAGCCTAATAACAATGAAATTTAAAACGATCGAATAAAAGAACTTCGAATATAGTAGACATAAATAGAAAATACTGCCGTACTTGGAGCGGTTTGAAACAGTATTTATAAACAGATATTTGAGACTTGTTTAAAAAAGATTTGAAAGACAGTTATTTCAATGCACATGTATATTTACACATTATTTAATAATATATCAAATGCATCGATTTTTACTGGTTATGTGTTTTCTGCATCAGTAACATTTCAGTAATGAGTTTGAGTGAAATATCTTTAATAGAATTCCCAAGACAGGTACAGAATGATAGATTTATAGAATACAGAATAATAGTTTGTCTCTATCTAAAAACTTCGATAGCTAGCTAAACAGAAAATATAAATTTAGTTAAAAATTAACAGAGGATGAATATATTACATTTTAAAATTTTGCTGCTTATGTTATATTACATCTCACGGTACGAATCAAAACGTTTCTTGAATACCTTAATATTTTCCTTTTATCAAAATATGCCAGCTATGATTTAGAAAAGATGTATTTCTGAATAATGTGAAAGGTGTTTTCCG
Source organism: Araneus ventricosus (assembly GCA_013235015.1). Lineage (NCBI taxonomy): Eukaryota > Metazoa > Arthropoda > Arachnida > Araneae > Araneidae > Araneus > Araneus ventricosus. The sequence goes on from BGPR01000914.1 coordinate 69,075, forward strand.
GAAACTAAATGAAAATATTTTGCACTAGATTATATATCCATGGGATGACTAGATTCAGCAATAGTGCATATATTGCTGTATGGTGCTAAAAGTTACACCATTCATTTATTTGTGGTGTAAAACTAAAACTAAGATAATTTTTTAAATTTTTGGGTTCAATTAACATTAATGAGAGTTTTAAAAAATAAAATGAAAAGCTGGATAAAAGAGTTTTAAGGTGAATGAATAAATTATTCTAGCTGTCAACTGCCTGAGGCAAAGCGAAAACATATCAAGATTCATCGAAATTTGAAAAGTGGAAAGGAACTAACCAAAAGAGAAGAACGGATGGATGAATAAACGATACCCGACATTTCGTCCCCTAAGTCGAAAAGAGAGATCTAAAATAATATTAAAGTTACTACTTCCGAGAGCGAAATACCTCTAATTACAATGCTGAATGCTTCAGGTGCGAACTGATAAAAATTGAATCCGAGACATTTCCTCTGGCAGGCCGAAACGCACGTAAAAAAAGAAATATTATCCAAGTTGAAATTTGTTACGGCGAAATATAAGAATTTCCTACCGTTATTCTTCCTCACCAGATGATTTTCGAGTGCCAGCGTTTCGGTTAATCGGAGAAAATTTCGGCTATGTTTTGTATGATTTCCAGCCCCCAGATATTACGGAGAGATTTGGTTGGATTTTGAATCAGAAACTTCTGGACGAGATAAACAGTATCCACTACTCGCGTCTCGGATTGAAAGAAATGTTGGACAAATTTTTTCATCTGCTCTCTCCTCGAGGATACTCTGAAGACTTGAATGCGTTTTGTCCGATAAACCTACCATTCCTGTGGTTGTAAAGCAAATGCAACACATTCCTTCAAAGGTTTCTGAATGTAGACGGAAACATAATTTTCTTTGTTCTATATTTTTAAAGCTTCAAATGTGTTTCACTCTTTATTTTCCAATATTTTTTTAATAAAATAAATATTCACTCTAGCAACATTGTATCAATTTTTCTTTGACATCGTACCATCGGATTTCATATGTTGTGTTCCACCAAGGGAACCTATAATTCTTTGTTTCTAACAGTGTGTCTCATCGTTTAAACTTATTTTAAATGAACCTCTCGGTATTATTCTTTTCTAATCCAACCTGAACGAGTGGATTCATTGAGCGATTGAAAAAAGAATTTTCTATTCGAGTAATTTTCCAAAAGTAATTTTTATTTCCAAATCGATGCTCTCATTCCGAGACAGGAGAAAATATGCAGTTACATTTATTCCCGTGAAGGTTTTCATGGATGGTTATAATCTGCCTTTTATCATCTTGCAAAAATATTTGCGGAGGTGAATAAATTTTTTAATCTAGGAGTTTTTTTTAGTTATATTAACGTCCCGTTTTAAAACAACACGAGGGTTATTTTGGGACGGACCTCGTAATTTTGGAGCACGGTCAGATGACGAGGACGATGCTTGAGGTGGCACCCCAGGCCGGGCCAGTGTGGGTGTTTTTGCGCCACACCAACGGAGGGGCGTTTGGCCATTGCGTATGATTTAGCGTGCAGCGGGCCCCATACACGGCGGATCTTCTGTGGAATCGGGTTTCGAGCCTGGAGCCCTCCGGCTTCAAAGCCGAGACCTTACCACTAGGCCACCGCGGCCTCTTTTTAATTTAGAAATCCGAGATCAATCATACACACATAATTTATTCACATATGAAAATACATCATCAGTCTAACATAGATTTCGAGGATGCTTAAGTCGAAACTTTAGTTTGTAGAAATTTTGATTATAAAAAGATTGTTTTCCAAAACTATTTCTGTCAAATTCGCATTTTGCAAGTTCATCTCGAACGCACTTTTCACTTCGACATCATTTTCTTTTGTCTCGTGTATGTATCTTGAGTAAGCATAGGCAATTCAACGACTGCACCTGTCACTATGAAGCCTGCAGTGGTCATCGTCCAAGTCTATTTCGCAGTCATCCTCATAACTCGGTAGTCTTTTATATGGCGGGTAAACATTATAAACATTATTGGACGACAGGCAAATTCGTTTCCTTTAAAATTGAAAAAGGAATAGTTAGTGCCTTTTAAAAATCGAAAGTACGAATAAATCATAAAATCTACTACAGTCAACCACAATTGAAACTGAACACCGGTACCCATCCATTTTCAAACCAGATCGAATAAATAAGGTTCATTCTAAATTTTCCTTTTCATTTATCAAAAAAAATTAAATTCATCAAATCATTTATTAAAAAAAATTTTAAAATTCATTTATCAAAAATATTTTTTTGTCCCATCCATATATTCTTTTATAGAACGTTGCGCTTCCATGCTCCGCCATGCAGATATACAAATTTCAAAGATAATTAATTTTGTTTCGACACTTTGACAATATTTCGAAGGACATTTTTTAAAGTCCTTTTGTTTCTTGTACTCTGAACAACAAGTCTTTAAGCACATTTTTTTGTGTTCGAAATTCTTTTTATTATTCCAATAGATTTATTTGCCAATAAAATAAACCAATGTTACCATACATTTTTTTTTATTGTTCCTCTAAACAAAAGAAATACATTAAACAACATCGATTCAAATATTAAATGACCGTTACCGTTTGCTTCCGACGCTGCAGGTAGCAAACTTCAATTCTTGTCTCCAATTCTTTTCCCATGATTCGATCCATTTTTACTTTCTCGTATACGAAGTATACAAAGAGAAAGTATTGTAATCGTCAAAAATTGCCAACTCGAGATTTTGACGAATCTCCACGTTTTAGACCTCCCTCAGTCCGAAAAACACAATTTTGGAATTATGTTTGTCTGTATGTCTGTGAACATGATAACTCGAAAACTATTAGAGATAAAGGGATGAAATTGGGTATGTGATCTTTACACATAATTTGTAGGTTTCCACCAAATTTTGGGTAAAGTCCGTCTGCGGGAAGTCTGTCTGTTCGCGTTCATGTGAACACTATAACTCAAACACTTGAATCGATAGATGGATAAAATTTGGTATACAGTTTTATCATCATGAATGTAAGTCTGTATCAAATTTTGGACCAAATCCGTCGAAGCGTTGATTGTCTGTCTGTATAATCGCATATTTTTAATCGCAATAACTTCTTAACAAAATTACTTAGATAAATAAAATTTGGTATGTGGCCTTCTTACCTTAATTGACCAATTTTTGTGTCAATCGGTTAAAAAAAGACGTTCAAATTGCATAATTAATTTTTCTATTCCGATTCTCCATGCGCATGCGTACTGGTAGCAATCTCTGTGCACGCGGAAGGATTACGTCACTTTGTCCTTGAGCCGGCAAAAGTGGAACCTAGCAGTGTGTGATAGATGCGTTTTAATACATACGCATCTCTTTGAATTTGATTCTTTACCTAAATATTTTACAATCACTATAATCTACAATGAAAAGCCTTCTGATAGGCATTGGATTCTGAGTTGCAGTAGGTTCGAATTTTGTATCCACGCAGGGGGAGGGGAAATACAACTTTTTGAGAAGTATATGAGAAAGTTTATTGGAGGCCACCCCCGCTGGTTTCCCTCAGTTTGTGTTCGACGGATGCTGTCGACATCCCAAACAGCAATTCTTTTTCGTAATCGTTCATCAGAGACGCCAGGAGAATAACGTAATAATAACGAAATCAGCGACTTCGGGACAACGGTGTTCCTGAAAACGATTTTACCGTAATCGGCAAAAAGTTTTATTTTTTTCCGCGTGTTCGGTTTCCTCCAATTACACCCCGCGTGATCGTCGAGTTTTCGTTCAGAGTCTAACATTTCGGTACACATTTCTTTTTTAATACATAAACTTTTTGCAGGTAAGCCACGGAAAAAAAATCCCACTTTCATCGGCATTCGCAATATTTTGAGATTCATAACCTTCAATGAGTTTTTCAGTTTTTTTCAATCCACGTATTTACAATCTCCTCCGATACGTCCCCAGCTTCACCACAGACAACTTTGAAGGATATCGCATGCCTTTTTCTGAAACTTTCAAGCCATTCATTTGATCCATGAAAATGAATTTTTCCTAATTTTTCTGCAATATCTTTAGCTTGGGCTTGTAGTATAGGTCCTGATATCGGCAGATTTCGAGATCTTGCGTCTACAAACCACTCCCAAACAATTTCATCAATTTATTTGTTGCCTGTTTTCCGCATTTTTCTCTTAGTTGAGCCATTTCCATGTAACCGTAGTTCAGTTATTTCATTCTTCTTAAGTATTTAGCAAAATTGAGATTTTCCTATTTTAAATTTTGCAATAATTCGCTTCATGCTCAAATTATTTTTCTTTTTTGCTTCAATTATTTTCATTTTAGTATCAATATCCAAAACATTCTTTTGATACATTGCCATGACTAAAAAATATCGTCCCATACTGATCAGCGCTTAAAACTAAATGACGAAAAGTTAAACTACAACGATGAGTCAGTGCATTCAAAATGTGTGATGTACATATCATTTCATGAAAGAAAAACAAAAACGGTTTGCTCCACGGAATGCTTTTCTTTTCCTTTTAACGTAAGACTACGTTCCTCCCATTGGGGTCTCAGAAGGAATTTTATTCACACGCCAAAACGCCACAAAAAAACGTTGTATGAGATCCTCTATATCTTAGTAATTTCATATGTTAAAAACATAACTAATGTCTTATTTTAAGAGGTAGAGCGTAACAACAGAAGTTACCCAAAACAATTGAAAATCGAAATTGTAGTTCGGTGACTACTGAGTCGCAAAGTTGGGCAAAAATACGCATGAATTGGTGACGCGATCCTCTATATCTCGGTAACTACATATGTTAAAAGCATAACTAATGTCTTATTTTAAAGATATAGGGTAACAACAGAAGTTACAAAAAATAAATTGTAAATCGGAAAAGAGTCACGCGTGTCAAGTTGTCCTACGCCTTTAACATCAGCGGCTGTTTGAAAAAGACAGCCTCCAGTGATTTTTTTTTACAGCCTCCCGTCATTTTTTTTTTTACCGAAGGGGAAAAAAAGAACTTTTGGAAAACGCGAGAGTTTTTTTCGTTAGAACAGATTTTATAACGATGAAATATAATGAATTGCTCCTTGATTTTCTGTCTGTTTCCGCGTAAGACAGGTTCCGTTTTAAGGAGGGGATGAACTATGAATCTTCCAATATCTTTCGACTGGACAAAATATTTTTTCCTCTTAAGACAGAATTCCGTTTCTTAAAATGTCGATTATACAGTTTTACTGTATAATTGCGTCGAAATTTTCGTTTGTTGAGTTCCTTCGTATCAAGTCACCTGCCGATCACAATTTCTTCGGGGGCAAAATGATTCAATTCTCTTAGACAAAAAAAAATCCATCAAATGATTGTAGAGAACGTAAGAAGAAGCCTCCTTCCCATAATCATTCCTATTAAAATCTGAAGGTAAACAAACGTATGTATCTATGTCCGGCATCTTCTCACGAACCACTGAATGTTGAAACGAGCCAAAAGTACCAAAAGATGGGAAATAATCCAAGGAATCAATTTTG
>BGPR01000914.1:75137-131904 GCA_013235015.1 Araneus ventricosus
TACCAACCTTTAGAGCGCTTTTCCACTTACCGATACGATACCGATAAATCGTACACGATTGTCGTTATCCGACATCGGCGCACTCAAAATACATAAATATACGCTGTGCGCTTTTCCACCTGCTGATTTTGTCGTATCCGATAAGCCGATATCGTTATCCGGACAATTTTTATCGGAAAGCAGTCATCTTCCCTTTCGCGTCGGTCGGACATTTTCCCGTATTGTAGTGTGCTCGTGCTGCTTGATACAAATTCTGCCCGTGCTGCTTGATACAAATTCTGCCTGTGCTGCTTGATACAAAATAATGGCTTGTAAATTTGATGTCACAGTTTTATGCGAGCTAGCTGAAGCAAGGCCCTGTCTATGGTGCCGTGATTCTCCGATCCATGTGCCACCTCCCTGTGAAATTTCACTACCCCACCCCCGAGCAGAGCCGGTCCGAACAAAAGCGGGGACCGGTACAAAGTTGACTTGCGGGGCCTTGAGAAAATTTCGGCCAACAAAATAATTTATTGCTTTTTGCTACTTATTACATTTTACAACTTAGTTAAGTAAAGACTAAAAAAATACATGAAATTAACAAATAATAAAATTATTTTTATAAAGTTAATATTTTTAATCACACAAAAAATCGTTAATAAATCAAACAACAAAAATAATTGCTTCATATATAAAATTTGGTTTTCAACTTACTAAAATAAGTTTACAATTGTGATTTTGTTGATGTGAGTTTTATAGCAAAAAACGTTGATGATACCATTATGATTTAGATTTTTGGTTAATGCGGATTCGATAGATAAAATGACTAAGCAAATTAATTGTTCGCCTCTAATGCTAGATCTCAAGTAATTTTTTTTTAATTTTTAATCTTGAGGAAGATTTTTCTTCAGACGCGCGCGCGCGCGCGTTATTAGTAAGGTCAATATAATTTTAGAACAGAAGTAAAATTTGGATACAATTTAAATAAATATTGTAAATACTTGCAATATTGTGACGTGGAAGGTAAAACTTGCCGCCAGATTTTTATTTCGTTAAATAAATGAATGCAATTCATTTTCGTTTTGCGCAATCTGACAGCGGCGTGGGGCCTTGTGCGCTCGCACCTTTCGAAACCCCCTCGGGCTGACCCTGAATTCAAACATTCCTTTTTAAATAAGAGATAAAATTCCTCCCATTATTTTTTGCAAACTCATGCTGTAGAAATGTGCTCTGTCTTCCTGATTTTATGAGGATACATTAAAAATTGTTCAGTTTGAAAACTTTCAGTGCTAAAATTAAAATTATAAAATGCGAAAATAGTTTCAATTAGAGTTTCAAAACATGAAAGCTTAAGAAACTTAAAATAACTTTCAACTTTGCCTTCAATTGAAAGAGAAAACACCCCCTTTCAATTTTTCTGTCGATTTACGATGTCAGCACATGCATTCACTATTGAAATAAAATATTATACTGTATGAATAGGATTTTCTTGTATTTTAGATTACCAAGTGAATTCTTAAAAGTTGAACTCATTATTTCTTCATATACAAAAATAATAAAACTGAAAAAGGATAATCGACTGATCACAAACTTATTTACAATTATACACAACCTATTGATAGTTTCGGTTTTAGGATATTTAGATTGAATCAATCTTCAAAATACTTCTTATATTTTAAAACTTATCCAAATAACTTTGATATGTAGTTCACAAAACAATAAAAGGTTCCAAATAAGTAACATTTTATAATGAAAAATGCCCAATGTAAAAGAGTAGAAAACACAAATTTTCGTTTGTTAATAAAAAAAAATATTTTATCTGAAATGTATACAATAATAATAAATAGCAAAAATGTTGAAGTACAAAAACGAAGGGTAACTACATTGTTTATAAATTGATAACCTGTTATAATATTAAAATTTTCTTTTTGGAAATATAAAAAGGAAAGTTTGTTTAATAAATAACTATAAAAAAGAGATAAAAATTAGCATGCTTGAAATTTGTCTCCAAGAACAAATGCAGAATATTTTATTTTGCTGTACGGCTGATACTCCGAATGCGAATGAATTGTTCAATGGAAAATTAAGCTTCTGAGAAAACTCCTCGGGTTACCTGTCTTGTTTCAAACAATCCAATATTCAGATTCACTACTATTGATTAAACTCTGAGGAATAGATGTAACAGACTACCTTTTAACAAGTACCTATGATGAATTCATAGATGCTAGAAAACCATGCTTTTGACAAGAAAAACGAGAAACCACTGTGAGATATATGCTTCATCATCGCTTAGCAGTCCTGCTGAATAGAAGGGGAACAGATGTGTTCAATTTAGAACTAGATAACCAGACAAAGCATTCCTCTAGAGGTGTTTCTTTAAGCTGCTCTGGGAAAGACTATCTGCTGGCCATTAGGGGAACAGATGTGGATCCACACACAAGAATTACCCCCTGTTTATCCTGAAAGTAATAGTCTCGGGAACAAGGAATATATTGAATATTATCACCTGCAATTTATCTTCAAATGACTGACATCCACTTTGCGAAAACGGAGTGACCATATGATGCCTGGAGCAATCGAATCTGGTTTAGAACTGAACAATGTTATCACTTTTTACCTTTTGCTCTGCCCAGGAATCGGAAAGACGTGGACCTCCAGGTAGCAAAGGGAATTGTTGGATTCTTATTCACTAGATCCACTAATTACTTTTTAAACAGATCTTTGATGGAAATGTTCAAAACCAGAAAAAAAATTGCAATATATTTCTTATTAGAAAAATTAGTAATATTTTATGCCTTTTTTACATAAAAGTTGGTTGAAAGAATTTTTAAAAAAAGGATAAAAAAAATTGATTGAAAGAATTTTGTAAAATCCTGCGCGGTGCCTTTCAGAAGCGCGGGGCCTAGTGCGGTCGCACCCCCTCGGGTTGGCCCTGCCCCGAGGGTAGGTCTACTTTTCATGAAGGTCGTGTTTCATGAAAAGTAGACCGATAAATACAAATTAATAAAAAATACGGTCCCTCAAAAAGTGGGCGTTGCATGTCAACAGTGGGAATTTGCAGTTTTTTGTAAATATTTCGGAAACTATTATATATATGCACTTGATTTTTTGGATACCGGCATTATAACGTCTCAGCTTTGGTCTCATGCAAAAATTTCACTATGTTGCAATTCACTTTTTTTTCACAGGCATATTAAAAAATTTTTTTAAATATTTAATTTCTTTTATTAATGAACTTTTTTCATGACTTAATGTAAAAAATTAGTGTTCTTTTACTGAGTAAAAAAGTTTTGAGAAATATATAATACTTTCCGAGATACCGTCAAAAGTTCTTAAAATTCATTTAACATGGAAACGCCATTTTTCAAAACACTATAACTCTCGAAATTATCATCACAACTGTATAAAAATTTATGGGGAGGCTAATTTTATGACGGGAAGTCGATTCAGCGAAAAACATTGATAGACGTAATGGGAAAATTCCGAGATAGCTGTTAATTAACTATTTTAATTAACTCGGTTATTCAGTTTGTTTTTTTATCTGAATAAACCTGTCCTCTTGAGCCATTAACACCGACACTAGTTTTGTGAAGATGCGATTATATATATCAGAATTACAGAGGTGTCCATTCATTTCGTTGACGACTGTACTACACTCATGTCCGATCCAATCTGGAATATTGCAGATCTGGGATCCTAATTACCGAAATAAAATTTAAATTATCGAGCGAATTAAAACTAACTTCTTGCGATATTTACTTTACAAGAAAAATGTGTTTTACTTGCAGGATGCATCTTCTTCACGTCTACTTGATATCTTTAATATACCTAGTTTATGTTCCAAACGTGATCTTTCTTGCGTTCTCTTCTTTTGCAAAGTCATTAATGGTTCGATCAATTGTAGTGATATACTGAGCTCTCTAAATTTCGTTGTGCCTGCCAGATCTTTAAGAAACCTAAGTTCATTTCAAAATGTATTTTCGAGATTAATTATGTGAACAGGTTCTCTTTGTACAAATTTTTCAGAATTTTTAACAGGTTCTCTGATGAACTTTACATTTTTCATATGTCTTCTGGTATTTTTAAATCGGATTTTTTACAACTTTTAAATACAGGATGTGTTTTATTTTGCTTTTTTATACTTGACAGTATTTAATTTTTAGGATTTTTATGCGTTTTAATTTTCTGTGTTCTTATGTAATCAACAGTTATTTGGTGTTTTTACATGGGTCTGTGTTCAATTTTTGTACTCTGCAATTGATTTTTATCTCTCGTGTGCATTTTCTTCTTCAAACTTTTCAACTCCTAATGTGTTTTTTAGGATTTTGTGCTTGTGTAGATTTCACTTTTTAATCCTTGCTTTTTTGAAATGGTTTTTTGATTTAGTGTTTTAAAATTTTTTTGTGTGCTTTTATGATATTAATGTGACGGTTTTGGAATCCTAGTGTTGCCTTTTAATGCTCTTGTGATTGAGTGTTTTCGTTTTAAATCATTCATGCATTTTCAAAATTTTTATGGATCCAACTTTTCTTTCTAATGCGTTTTTTAATACCTTTATGATTCACTCATTGTAGCTTGTGTTCTTTGAATGTTTGTTGTTCATTGCTCTCTGTAAATGGAGTTATCTCTGTTATTTAGTCAACGAAGGTCCAAAATCGGGGTGAAACAAACATTAAATAATATAGTTTTGAAAATTGGCACACATGTTCATGAGGAGCTTATGATGAACATACTAAAAGTACTCGGTCTTGAGGGGTGAGCTCGCAGCGCCATCTTGGATTTCATCCTTCTTTTTTAGTTTTTCCTAAATATCTCAAAAACTATTCATTTTTCAAAATACATATGATTTAACAAATTAAAGAGCATAAAATTTCCTACAAACACATACTATTCTTTTTCTTCCAGCTTTAATAGTCTTGGAGATAATGGGTCTCAAAGTTTGCCGCCATCTTGAATTCTCTCCCCTTTTTTCAGTTTTTCTTGAATATCTCGAAAACTATTCAATATTCAAATTACATGTGATTTAACAAATTAAAGAGCGTACGATTCCCTACAAATACCTGTTTTAATTTTTCTTCCAGCTTTAATAATTTTCTACACAATGGATATCAAAATCTGCCGCAATCTTGGATTTCATGCCCTGTTTTTAATTTTTTTCAATATCTCAAAAACTATTCAATTCTCAAATTTTATATAATCAATAAATTAAAAAGCGTAAAATTCTCTACAATACACGCTTTTTTGTTTTTCTAGTCTTAATAGTTTCCGAGATAATAGGTCTCAAAGTTCGGCACCATCTTGCATTTCCTACCATCTTTTTTTAGTTTTCCTTAAAAATATCGAAAAGTATTCAATTTTCAAATTATATGTGGTACAAGAAATTAAAGAACGTAAAATTTCCCATAGGTACATGCTTTTGTTTTTCTTCTAGCTTCAATAGTGTCCGTTATAATAGGTCTCAAATTTGCAAAATTATAAAATCTTCTGCTGGGCTAAGTTTTAAGTTTCTGTAAGTTCAGTTTAGTTTAGTTATATTAACGTCCCGTTTTAAAGCAAAGGGTGGAGTAGGTAATTTTGAACCGCGGTCATGAACCGAGACACCTGAGCTAGTAACGACTCTCCAAACTTCTCCGACACACCAGTGGACGAGCCTCTAAGAGACGTGTGCAGACTTCTTATCCATTTAATTATAACAGCCAGATTGAAGACTAAATGCTACATTTATAATTTTTCAGGGAATTTTTATATACTTTATCAATAAATTGGCTTTAATAAATTAGTTTCAATAAATAACAAACAAAATGTAAATTAACAGAAGTTTTTAATAATAATAATAATTAGGAATTAAATAATGAATAAACATGAATGAACAAATGACATAAAAATATACAAATTTGTGGAAGGATATAGCAGTAATAAATGTCCTCATTCATAAAAGGTATCGAGAGTAGGGGTAGGGAGATAATTTGGAATTTCAAAGGAAGGGTCTTTTGTACCTCGAGTGGGGGTAAGGAGAAAAGAGAAGATAATTTGGAATTTTAAAGAAAGAGACATTTGTGGCTCGGGTGGGGGTAAGGTTTCCCACGCTTGCCTGATTCATACTGTTTGGATATCGACTTCTTGGAAATTTCGTGACAAATAATTAGCATTGAGTGGCATTCCGATTTTCAATCGGCAGGGTGTGAAGAACGAAAAAATTAGCTATCTTTAAATTGTTTTTAATGCTGAATAATTGCATAATTTGTATGCTGAAAATACGATAGTGGCTTATTTTTTTAATTTTTTTTTGCAAATGCCAGACGCAGTTTTCTGTTTGTTTTCTTTTGATGTGATGTCAATAATGTGTATATTTTCATTTATTTCACTAATAAAAGTACAAAACGAACCAATATTGCAAAATAATCCCGAAATTAAATTTTAGAAAAATTAACTTCATATTAAGTATTTTATTTTTAATTTAAATGTCGAGTTCAAGCTTTCGACTCGAAAGAGTTTGGAATGATATCTGCCTATGAAACGTTCAATATTTAGAAGCCTGATCTCATCAATTGTTTTCCAACAAACAGACTTATAACTTTGCAGTCATATTGCATCCCCCTTATTTTGCAAACATTTGAGACCCATTATCTCCAAAACTATTAAAGCCTGAAGAAAAATCAAAGTACCTATCTATAGGGAATCGCACGCTCTTTGATTTGTTAAATCACATGTAATTTGAAAATTGAATAGTTTTCGAGATGTTCAAGAAAAACTAAAATAGGGGGATGAAATCCAAGATGGTGCCGCGAGCTCACCCCAGGACCGGGGACTTTTAGTACGTTCTTCAAAAACCCCTCGAGAACATTTGTACCAATTTTCAAAGCTATATGATTTTTTTTTTTCAAACCCTTTGTTGTTCTGGTTTACCGTGAGAGAAAATCCGGAACTAAGAATTTTTTACAAATTCATCCATTTGAGACAAATCTACTCAGAAACTATTAAAGCTAGAAGAAAAATAAAAGCATGAAATTGTAGGGAATTTTACGCTCTTTAATTTGCTGTTTCTTATGCAATTTAAAATGTAATAGTTTTTTGAGATATACAAGAAAAACTAAGACTCGGGGGACGAAATCCAAGATTGTAGCGAGATTTAAGACCATTTATCTCGAAAACTATTAAAGCTGAAAAAATAAAACCAAGTATTATTAGAGAATTTCATTGTCTTTAATTTGATGTGTTACATATAATTGAAAATCGAATAGTTCTCGAGATATTTAAAAAACAAAACAAAAAAGGGGGCAAAAATACAAGACGGCGACAAACTTTGAAACCCATTATCACGGAAACTATGAAACCTAAAAGAAAAACAAGAGCATGCGTCTGTAGGGAATTTTACGCTCTTAAAATTGATTATTATGTACAATGGGAAAACTGAGTAGATTTTGAGATATCAAAAATAAAACTAAAAAACGGGAATGAAATCCAAGATGGCGGCAGACTTTGATATCCATTATCTTTGAAACTATTACAGTTGACCGAAAAATAAAAGTATGTATTTGTAAGGAATTTTACGATCTTTAATTTTTTAGATCAATTGTAATGTGAAAATTCAATAGTTTTCCCGAGATATTTAGAAAAAACTAAAAAAGGAGGGATATGGGGATGAAATCCAAGATGGCGGCGAGAGCTCCCCCCCAGGGCCGGGGACTTTTACTATGTTAAACAAGAGACCCTCGAGAACATTTGTACCAATTTTCAAAACTATATGATTTTTGTTTTTATTCAAACCCTTCGTTTATTGTACTATGAATTAAGATTTTTTACAAATTCATCCATTTTGAGACCAAATTATCCCCAAAACTATTAAAGCCTGAACAAAGCATCTATCTGTAGGGAATCGCACGCTCTTTAATTTGTTAAATCACATGCAATTTGAATATTCAATAGTTTTCGAGATATTAAAGAAAAACTGAAAAGGGAGAGGAAATCCAAGATGGGCGGCAACCTTTGAGTCCCATTATCTCCAAGATTATTAAAGCTGGAAGAAAAATAAAAGCATGTATTTGTAGGGAATTTTACGCTCTGTAAATTTATTAAATAACATATAATTTGAAAAGTTTTCAAGAAATTCAAGAAACATTAAAAAGGGGGGATTAAATCCAAGACGGCGCCGCGAGCTCACCCTCAGGACCGGGGACTTTTAGTATGTTCATCATAAACTCCTCAACAACATGTGTACTAATTTTCAAAACTATATTATTTTTTTTTCAAAACTTTCGTTGACTGGACCTGTAGCGTGTGTTTCTTTAAATAAATCTTACAAGAAACGTTTTTGATTAAAATTAAAAACAGTTTAGGAACAATGACAATTTAAAACTTATGATTTGGATGATTTCATATTCAAAAATATCCACTTCATCGGAAAATTTAATCGTTCTGAACATAAATAAGACACAACAGAGTTGTTTTGACAGTTATCTAAACATATACGTAGGAAATCTGTTTTCGAATTTATTTTTCCCAAATGAGTTGTATTCATTATGTTATAAACACCTTCTTTAGAGTCCAAAATTAAAGCAATATTTTAATTAAAAAGGTACAATTTTTTCAGGACTTTCTGTAACAAACATGGCTTAATGAGCTCGAGATTTATATATACATTTCCTCAATAAGTAGTCTGAATTATAAACTCTGGTAATTTGTACCGTCTTTGAGCAACTTTTGTAACATTCCAATCAGGAAAATTGATTGGGTTGTCATTTAATATTTGTGGAGAAATGTTGAGACAAGAGATAACAATTTATATTCCTCTTTGAAACGAAATTTTGGTTAGATTTTTTTTCTTTTAAATAAAACATGTTTCAAAAGAAACATTTTTCTCATAAAATGTAAGGTAAAAGCCTATTCATTTTCCACCAAAAAATGTACTATATAAGAGCATATGTCATAAAGAATATTTTATGACAATCAAAGAAAAAAAAAAGTGAATAAATTTTTTTCTACCTCATTAATATTTATAAAAATTAATTTTACAGTTGAAAAAAACTATAAGTTCATTCCCACTATTGAACATTTTTTATTTAACCAATATTGCTATCATTCAATAGCAATAAATGAGCCTTTATTGGTTTGCCAGAAGCGTGTTTCTTCTCAACGAAACCAAGAATGAATTTATAAATAATAATATTAAAAAATTGACAAAGATTTACAAGTATTGAGGTTGAAAAAAAATTGACACAAAAAAGTTTTTGGTGAAAAAATTATTCATATCAGAAACTTCAAGTAACAAAATTTTGGTGTTAAAAGACTTTTTGATTTCAATTTTTTCGAAGCATAATTTTTTTACCATAAGAAAAATGTTCTTCTTCGAAATTTTTTTATTTATTCGAAAACATTTTCTGGCAATATTTCTCGCCAAAACGACAACTTTTTTGAAAATGTTTTGTCAAAGACTTTCTAATAAAAAAAATTGCTGTAGAAAGGTTTTGTCAAAAAATTTTGGAAAAATCAAAAAACCAATTTGGTTTTGACAAAAAATATATTTAGTAAAAAAAACTTTTTCAAAAGAAAAAAAAATTGATAAAAATTTTGGTAAAAAAATATTAAAATTAATCAAAGAAAACATTTTGCAGAAAAATTCTTTTGTAAGAAAAAAGAATTTGGTAAAAAATTTTAGCCAATAAATATTTACAAGTTTTTTTTGTCCTTAAAAAACATTTTTCACCGAAATGTTTTTTTTTTGAACTTGAAAAATAATTTTGACCATAAAGTTTTATTTCAAAAAAATTTTGGACCTTGAAAAGTATTTTAACGAAAAAACTTTTTTCCACCTCAAAAAACATTTTCATAACTTTTACATTACTGTTATATCCATTACAGCTTTTGATTAATAAAAAATTTAATTAATTATCATGAAACTATAAAATTTTCCTTATATTTCATAGTACTTGTGAGCAAAATTTGGAAAATGTATTCGGTAGTTGGATATCTATAGAGTACTAACTATTTATGCATTCCATTTTTAATTACATAATCTCAGTTTATAAGATATTAAATGTAATAATCTATCTTCAATACCACGTTACATATTTCATGACATATTAATCTTACGAGAAAGAATTTTTTAGTCGGGGAAAGAAAATTATAAGAAATGTTTTCATAAATGTATGAACATAGGACAGACAAAAATACGTAGTGGTGGCTCGTCCATTAGGGCTGCAATACGCCCTGAAAGCATTTTAGAAGCTTGTATTTTCGTTTTTATTCTTATTTGATTATTTTCTACTTTGAGAGCTATGGCAAGAAAGTAATAAAAAATGTAAAAGGAAGATGGGAAATCTATTAGCAAGCACGAGAGACACAGGCTTGAGCTTCAGAGAGTTTTGCCCCTCCAAAGGATCAAAATGCACATTGAGCAATAAATCAGAATAAAAAAGCAACCCTTTCTCCATTTGAATTTAGACGCACTTGAGCTGCAATCATCAGACTGCATTTGGTGAGCGACTTTCTAATCCTTGTTTGGCTTTTCTTTGCTTTCAGAATTGCTTGACAGCTGATGATTGCGTTGTGATAACTCTTGATGCATAGTTTTCTGTTTTACTTCATGCTGCCTCCACAAAAACACATTTGGTTTATTGAATAGTCATTTTCTATCACTAGAAATCACTCTTTGATAACAAGATGACTTTCTAAAATATTATTCAGTTAAAGCTTTGTAATAAAGAGGGATCAATCATTATTATTTGAGGCTTCTAAGTAAAGCTGAACGTTGCAGACATTAAAAAAAATATTTTCACAGCTTTCACTGAGTGAAAAATTGAATATAAAAAATGTGTTTTACATTATGCCGGATTTAAACATTGTTCAAAAATCCAGTACCAGCAAAACGTTTTGCAACACTGCTTGTATCTGAGCTGCCACTGCAGATAGAAACCAAAAAGGCAACAAATGGCTCTAAACATGGGGATTCAGGTGGGGTGGTGTAATGCAATGCCACTGCACATACGGCATAAAAAATTAATTTAACAGGTCAGGAAAAGTAAATAAAATTTTTTTATTGAACAATCACAGTAAATAATACATAACAGTGGTAGTATTCGCAACTAAAAGTTAGTAATTTCACCTGTTTTTCAGAGCTGCAACAATGAAAAATGCAAATAGCCTATAACAAATAATTTTGAATATTCTCATATCTTTATGAATACAAAAAAGGAGATTAATAGTTTTGGTTTTAAATAAGCCACAGTCCCAATCAAACAGTTAGTGAAAACCTGCTGAGTTTAGTTTTTTCATCATTGTTTATCTACCAGAGAATAAAAAATTGTTCCTTTAATAATAGAAATCCTCCTTCAAAAACATCAAGAATCCATTCAATAGACATTTCAAATGTATAAGGAGGAGGCACACAACAGTTTAGCTTTCCCTCCACCTCCCCTCTTAAAATTTCCAGAAAATGCTTAATCAGAAATTAAAGAACTCGGGCAAACAAAGTAGGTTTGCATTACAAATATTGTAAAGCTTTCACACACTTGAATAATGCAATCGTTTGTTATTAGAGAAAGAGTATTTCCAAAAATGCAATGCTACAAAAATAAATTTTTAACAATTTGTTTTGTTTGCATGGAATGACCACTTCACACATGTTGTGTAATTTCACACAAGAATTCATACTATCTTAACATTCATTTTCATTCACTGTTTGCAGTTCAATCATTCAATGTATTTTCATTCAAATATCCTTTAAAACACGGAAATTATGAGCATTACAAAATTTTCATATGGGAAACACTTCTTCATTATCACACAATTTTTTTGTGTTTGAAGCCATCAGAGAACATTCAAAGAATATTTTATATTTTCCCCTTATACATACACATCTCATAAATAATACTCAAGAAACTTAAAGCATTTATGACAAACAAAAAAAATTTGGTCTACATTACACATATATTTATCACAGATGTAAAATGCACAATTACAGTTATTCCACAAAACAAGTATATTTCAGTTGTGAAACACCAAGAATTTAATGTCTATTATTCTAATAGCAACGAAGAAATAAAAAAAAATAAATAAAAGTGACTTGCAATTCAGGAAACCAACAACTTAAGAAACAATGAACACATATGCAATATATAAATTCTAAATAAAAAAAAGTTACATATTATATATTGTACACATATTGAAGATACAGATCTTTGAGGCTTAAGTTTAGTAAATACAAAAACAAATACTTCTACTAAAGGAACTTCTACAAATACTTCAGAATAGCACTACAAGATAAAATGTGGTTTGTACAATTGATTACATGACACAGTGAAACTAAGTCAAGAAAAATTAAAATTGGATGTACTGTAGCAATAAATTTGAGTCATTGCTTGAATCATATGGTTGGTACTTGTTCTGGCGTGGAGAGGCTTTCTTATCGTCTTCATAATGCTTAGGTTTCTTAGGATAGTTGTCTTTATTCCAATCTCTGTAGTCACGATCCCCATCATTACAGTCATCTCGATTCCAATTTCTTTTGTTGCCACGGTCCTCATTTTTACAGTCATCTTGTTTCCAATTTCTTTTGTTGTCATGGTCCCAATTTTTGTTGTCACGGTCCCAATTTTTGTTGTCACGATCCCAATTTTTGTTGTCACGATCCCAATTTCTGTTGTCACGACCCCAATTTCTGCTGTTGTCGCGATCCTGATTTCTGTAGTTGTCATGACCTCGATTTCTATAATTGCCACGTTTGTAATCTTGTTCTTTTTTATGATAATTGTCCTGCTTTTTAGGTTTGGGTCCACCACCACAAGCTCCCAAGCTGCGTCCTGTAGAGAAGATTCCACATACTTAAAAAAATGTTATACAATATAATTTTTCACAAAATAATAAATAAGACAATAACCAGATTACTCAATTTATAACACAGCAGAATCCCTCTCTCCTTCCATTAAACTATAGAAGTTTCTTCAAAATGATTGATAAAATTGAAGGAATGATTCAAAATACAAATTCAAAAATTTATCGCCTAAGATGCCTATTTGAATAAAAACACAGTAATTATATAAAATTTCAAATTGAAAAAAAAAAAAAAAAATTGGGATTGTTCTCCACTTGCCTTTCTTCCATACTTCTACTCAAAGATGTCCCTTATAAAAAGCAGTTTAAAATTGCGGCTTTGTAACATACAACCAAATGTTCTCAACTCATATCAATGAAAATCCATTAAATGCAGTCAAAACTACGTTTTCTATTGACAATCTATCACTTTGCAATTGGTAATTTTTATGATTTTCAGCACTAACTTTGGAAACTATAATCCAAACAAAGCAACCTTTATGCCAATTTAAAAGAAAAAAGTATATATCATCACATATATGCCAATTTGACTGTCATGCTATTTATTTCTCAGATTGTATGAGGCCTATATACACATTTCTTCCTCAATTCAATAAAAAAATTTCAAAAATTATACAAATTTGCATTTGAGTAATTGCTTTTAAATACATATGCCATTATCCTAAAAAATGATTTTTGATTCAGGAATGTATAAAATGGAAACTTTATCAAAATTTTCAATGATTACAATACTTTCTCTGCATATGCTTTATGTAGAGGAAAGTAAAAAAAAAAAAACCAATAATTACACTCAGTAAAGAATCTTAACCAAGAAAACTAAAAGAAAGTCCAATCATGGAAGAGAAATCAGAAAAAATTGATAACTCAAAAATCTAAATGAAATAAAATAGAAGAGTAACATCAGAGTTTGGAATAATGCCACAGAAGTTAATATGTTTGAAATTGTTTGGTTAAAGTAGGTACTTTTTAAATACTCCTTTTCCTTACGATATCTTAAACCACAATGGGAGAAGCCTTGAATATTTATATTTTAAAAACCTTGAAAATCAAGCAGCTAAGTTGAAAAGCAGATAAAGGTGGAAATTTTAATCTTTTGTAAGTCATGTAATGACAAGAGAATGACACAACTAAATATCTCAAATAATTATGATTACTCACTTCAGCCCATATCCTACACAAGATTTTTAGAATCGGCAAGAAAATTTAAAATTTCCCCCGAGGGGAGATAAATTAAGTTTCAGCTTTTATATTCAATTAATAAATTTTTTTTCTTTATTTATCATTTTTCTTCTAAAATATATTCGTATATTCTTAAAATCAAAGAAAGTTTCTGAACCATTAATCAACTTCAATATTCTTGCATACAGAGAAAAATATACAGGAAGAAATAAATGAATTTAATATCTAGATTCTTTATAAGACACAAAGAAAAGATTACTATTTGGCCCATCCATTTAAAACCATTTAAACTGTACACTGATACTACTGAAATCATTATATTCTGTGAAATTCTCAAACAAAATGGGGGAAAAATTATTTTAATAGCATATAGGTTGCAGATAATAGATAAGTAATTATATTTTCTTTCCTATAATTCTCTAATATTAATCATTTTAACTTAAAAACAAAACATTCCTCGATTTATTAACATTTCTATAAATTATAACTAAACTATCTCTGAACTTCAAAATGCATACATATGCTATACATAAAATGAAAAATCATTTGTGGTTTTGTTCTGTTATTTAGCTATGATTAATGATTTTGATTTAATTCTGAATTTCTCCCTTTGACAAAACAGGGGATGTGTACAACATCAAATAATAAAAATCAGTGCATAGAAAGAACAAAATAATATCATTATTGAATGCAACAGGATATTTTTTTTATCCTAGTCAGCAACATTCCACGATATTCCTTCCATTTTTAATTCACTTTCCCCAGTTTTTGTTTGAAATTCATTACTTTGCTTTAGATAGTATTGAGTTTTCATATAAATGATAAGAAATAAGCGAGAAATGAATTGTTATAGTAATAATACAAATAATAACAGCACAAAATGCAAGTAAGAGAAAAAGGAAAGATTTCAAACAGCTTTCTAACCTTTTCCACATCGAAAAGTTTTAGACATTTCTGCCAAATTATATAGTGCAGGATTAACATCCTGTTTAGCTTCAGTGAGAATGTCAACCAATTCTTTAGCCTGTTTCATATCTTGGAATGTGAAAAATGTGTACGCTGTACCACTATTGTTGCTTCTGGCTGTACGCCCAATTCGATGAACATAATCTTCCGAAGAATTTGGGTAATCCACATTTATAACATACTTGATATCATCCACATCTAGGAGATTGAATAAAGATAAAAAAGAAGCAACATAAGGAATTAAAACACTGAATTTTCATCAAAAACATTTTCCATAGAAAAATAGCTAAATAAGAACATGATTTCAATGTGATTTAAATAATTTTTTAATCCAAAACTGAATTATCTTTTTTCTAATAGCTAGTTCTACAAGTGATGTACTTTTCAAAATCCAAAACAAAAATGCAATTTACAATGCAAATAAAACAAGTTTATTTACAAAACCAATAAAATAAGAGAGAAAAAAAAGGTAAACATAAAATAAAAAAATAAATCTAGAAAACCTTTGAAGAACAAATAAGTTGGATTTAACTTGCTTATGATTGACAGTAACTGAAAACAGCATTAATAATTTCTTACATAAAATTAGATATATTAACATAACTATCATTTACTAACCTAATCCACGTGCAGCCACATCTGTAGCTACTAAAATGGGGCGGGTCCCATTACGAAATTCTGAAAGAAAATCAATTGAAATAATAAAAACAATGCTTTCTTATTATAAACATATGACAAATAAACTGGATATAAAATACTATCCTAAGCAGTTTTGACAGAGTACAAATTCATCTAAATAAAAGCAACAGTTTAAAAGTACTTTGTTTGTTACAAAGAGAGCATATTAAAAATGACACAAATAGATAAAAGATAGATAGCATATTAAAAATAAAATTATAAATAGACAGTAGCATATCAAAAATGAAACATAGTTAGCAAATGTAATTAAGATATAATTGCTATAGACATCAGCTTAATTAAAAATGAATTCCAATTTCAGAGAAAGAAAAGTAGTAAAAATTAATAAGTTTATAAAATGAAATGACACTGATATCACTGCAATATAAATAATAATAATAATAAAAACTTTGAGAAAAATAATCATTCAGGAAATGAAACAATATGTTTTTGATTTTAAAAAATTAAGTAGAGTTAAAAAATTAAAAGAATAATAATACTAAAAATATCTCCAGTTAAATAGATTAGCAATTTTAAAACTGATAAGTAACTATTTCAGAAGTTGAGAAACTTAAGTCTCCAACTTCTTAATATGAAATAGTAATCTAACTAAAAAAAAACAAACTTAAATAGCACACCTTAAATATATGAAAGATTTTATAAAAAGAATAATTTAAAATGTATTATAAATGTAATTGTATAGTTTTATTATTTTTGTAGCAACAAATTAAAACACTGTGGCACTCAGATTAAATAAAAATTCACCTGTTGACAATATATCAAAATTTAGTAATTATACTTTTATTTTCATCAATTGAAATAATATAATCATTAAAATTTTCCAATTTTAAATATTAATTTAGATTATAAATCTTCTAGAATTTTCAGAAAATGAGACATAATTATAAAAAGTGTTCAAAAGTCCAGTTTGGTTGAAGAATTAAGTGTTATGAAGACACGACAGGAAAGGGAAAAAAAAGATTACAATACCCCCCACCCTTTTTCAACGCTGAAGTAGAAAATTTCATATATTGTATATATATTTAAATGTCAATAGTAACTTATATAATTGCATCAATTACCTCCATTCAAAATCAAAACTCCAATCAAAAAATAATGACTAGTAGTAAGAAGAATAAGAAAAAATACTGTATGCAAAATTCAAATGAAACAGGATTAGTTAAATACTGGAAATGATGACAGGGAAACACAAAGAATGTACTTTTCTTTACAAGAGACTTACGTTTTAGAGCATATTCCCGTTCATTCTGACTTTTATTGCCATGCATAGATATAACAGCTAACCTAGGAATACAAATTCAAAATTTATTTCACAAAAACAATTTTAAATCACTAAGATAAATTTAAAAAATCTATTTTAATATACAGTCCTACTTACCCTTCATTCTTAAGATTATTAGTTAGTTCAGAAACTCTAACCTTAGTAGCAGCAAATATTAGTGTCTATAAAATACAAACATATCTTTAGAATACTGTTTAAGAAAAAGTCATCACATTTTCCAATTACCAACAATTTTACCAAAATGAAAGTTACAGAGATCAAATTAATTTATAATATAGTTAAGTCACACATAAAAAAAATTCCAGAAAAGTTCTTTATGCACATAGTATTTTGAGACACACAAAATACCTATCACTGTTATGAATTTTCTATGAAGTTGCCTAACTTTATGAATAAAATTACAGTAATAATAATTAGTATTCTAAGCCTTGGTCTTACTGATTTTTTATATTCACTTTAAAAGAGGGAAAAAATTGCAGAGAATTTTTTTAAATGTGTAATCACTTTCAAGAATTCCAAACAATGAATTCATTTCTCTATACAATCTAGTTAAGGAACAATTAAGTTATATTTTAATTTTTAGAAATTCATACAGATTAAAAATTTACATCACAAGAAACAAAAATAAAACATACAAAAAAAGAGAGACTGAGCAAATAAAAATCTAATCAATATACCTTAGTTTCTTGCTCATTCATGATATTTTTAAGAAGTTCCAGCAACCTTAAATGATAGTAATTAATTAGTTAGGATAATATATTTACCATAATCAATGATAAAACTTCACAACATAAACATATTATACGATATAATTCAAATATGTAAATTTTTACATATAATCATATGAAAAATTACATATTCAAGTTTAAATAATAACTGACATTTTTGACTGTCACAAAAAACTGCTTAGATACATATAGCAAATTTTCTTTTCCAATATATGCCTGAATTTCCTTTTCTGAAAATAGCACACATCCTTCTATAAGACAAGATTAAGTCATACTTTTTCCAAGTTCAATGCATATCGTGAAATAATGCAAGAGTTTTATGAGAAAAATTATTCATTACTGTAATGAATTATATCATGGCACAAAGAAAAATTTTAGAATTTTTAAATTAAATTACACAGTTATTGATTATATATGAAGGATAGGAATGAAATTACAATTCTTATGAACAAAAGTTGTAACTATATACAGAGTATTCATTCCATTGAAGAATTTCAATAGAAAAGAAAAATCTCAGTTCCAGCTCTAAAAAACATGGCCGATTTTAACTGAATCAAAAAAGTTGTTTTAATCATAGACTTTAAATGGAGATACAAAGAAATTTAAATAAAATTTTAATTTAATAGATTATAACAAAAAATATTGCACATTAAAACTTATTTTGAACTTTATTATTGAGAATTTTTATTCAAGTATAAGTGTTCCAAATACAATATTCAAAGTCATACTATCAAAGTTCCTAGATACAGGAACTAGTTTCATTAAAAAATTTGGAGGGTTTGAGGTCCCAAAAAAATCGATTTGTTGTTAATATCTAAGTATAATTTCTGCAGATTTTAATTTTAAACATAATTTCAAATAATAAAGTCCTAATTATTACTATTAATATGCATTAAATTAAGTAATAATTTTAAGTTTTATCAATTTAAATGCTTTTGATAGTTACATTTTATAATATTATATATTTCAAATGATGTCTTGAAATTTCTAAATACTATGTTATTTTTTAGATGGGGCACATAACATGAAAAATGTTTTCAAAATTTTAAATCACTTAGTGACCATAATATAAAATGATCTGTTGATAATGCAATGATATGCAAAGAGGATTGGTTCCAATTTTTCTGTTGACAAAAATGAATGATTATTACAATAAACAGATTTGATGTGCAATTTCACTTTTGATCAGGAATGATGAACTAGATAATTTGAGTTCGCCTCTTCAATAAAAGATGCAACTTAAATATACTTTCTTAAATGACTGCATCTAAATCATAAATGATAAGCTATGCATCTCCACATGAAACTAATCTGTTCTCATAAATCATTCCATTTAATAATATAAAATGAATATCAGTAACAAATAATCTTGAACAGTTAACAAAAGTTTCAACAATTCAGCTCAAAATTATCTAAACACAAAGGAACAATGCAGTTAACACACATCAAATTCTCGTAATTTTAATTGTACAATAACTTTAAATTCTTTTAAATGTTTGGATGCTTAAATGTTATGCTCCAGTAATTCGTTTTTTTGTAGAATAACCTACTTTTAGAACTTTTTCAATATCTTATTCAATAAACAAATTATATACTACTGAGATCAAAAGTAATGGGAATGATGTTTTAAAACAGAAGGTATGAATTTATTTGTCAATATTTATTACATCTCCTTCAAAGTAATATGCCTCGACTGCATGCAATTCTGCTAATGCTTTTTCTAATCTTCAAAACATGCCTTAAAGTCATTTTCATGAAACACCTTAAGAGTTCAGTATAAATTTTCCTTTTATTGCATCAACAGACTCAAAACAGTGACCACGAAGAGGCAACTTCAACCATGGAAATAAGAAAAAGGCACACAGTGCCATACAGGTGAATACAGAACTTGTGGAGGTGTATTTGTTGACTTTATTATCAAAAATTCATGAATAATAATGGTACTGTGAGAAAACACAACACAGTGGTGCCAAACTAATGGTTATCCCAATACAATTCAGGTTATTTTTCAGTATGAAAACTTAGTCAAAAATCTTTCCAATTGATACACAATGTAACCAAACACAAATTCTCTAATCCTATTGACATGTTGATGATTTGACAAAATAGATGATCTACTAAAGTGTGAAACTTCAAGAATGGATTCTATACATTTTATATCCCTCAAATACTCTAGTTTTGATAAATAGTTTCATTAAAGGCTCAAGGACTTTTGTAACATTTCATTTTTTTTTTTGTAGCTGACATTGCATTGTGGAAACAAAAAATTAATGTATGTTCTTTGCTCAATTGCATTCACCATTTTGAAAGAACAACAAAGATGAAATTCTTATCTCATTAAAAACAGATTTATAATTAGACAATAATATGAAATTAAATACTGAGTACGCCAAATGTTTACATAAGTTTAAAAATATTTGATAAAAGTTTGCAAATATTTTCTATATCTGTATTTTAAATGAAGCACTCCCAATCCTTTATCATCACATTAGTATATTATGAATTGATATCAACAGAATACAATTAAATGAACTAAAAATATTACTTTACATCCTTTTCTTCTTCATCTAGAATCTCAACAATCTGTTTAATTTTGTGGTTTGCAGAAAGTTGCATTCCACCAACATTTACTTGCACGTAATTTGATAAGAATTCTTCTGCTAAAGACCGCACTTCATCTGGCCATGTAGCACTAAACATTAGAGTCTGCCGTTCAGTCTACAAAGAAAAGAGCAAACACAATAAAATAGTATTAAAATGAAATTTTTGAAAAACATACTATGATAATTATTTAATAAATGAGTTATATAATGCATCCCTAAATAGTTATATAAAACATATTAGCAACCCTTAAAGATATTTTTCTTCAGCAGGATAAAAAAAAAACAACTACCTGAATATAAAAACATTTGAAACACAGGAGTAACTTTTATTGAAAGTAACACTAAGTAGTCAACTTAATTTTTGCAGTTTCAAATCTTAATAATAATGCAGTCACATGATTTCCCCATTTATATAATTTCAATAGATAAAAGAGAAGAAAAGGACAATTTAATAAAAAATATGCAACTATATTCTTATGCATGTAAAAATTTACTGAACCCAGATATGGAAAAAATAACCACAGGCACTTTAGAAATCTAAGACTATTCAAGGGCTAAATAAGAATACCACCATTACTCCAGTAGCACAAAGGCACTGAGATACAGTACATTAATACATAACATTGCATATTATCAAACAATATTACTCAGCATCTTGCATTATATGGATACTAAAATTTCAGTTGAATATAGTATATTAAATAGTGACATAACATGCCATATACAATACCATTTACTTAACACTTACTGGAAGTTCTTCGAGAATTGCTCTTATTTGAGGCTCAAAGCCCATATCCAGCATTCGATCTGCTTCATCTAGAACAAGAAATGTACATCCTTTCAAAGTAAAACGTCTGGATTCTAAAAAGTCAATAAGTCTTCCAGGAGTAGCAATAAGTATATTGAACCCTATGTAAAAAAAAAAAGATACATATACATAATTGCTAAATTATAAACATTGTTAGGTAACAATTTAGATTTATGTGTCATTTATATTAAGTTTCCTGATGAAAAGATGCATACGAATGAAAAACAATATAGAGTTTGATGAAGAAAATAACACAAACCAGTACCGGGGAAAAAATCAATACCAAATTACGAGACAGGACTAAGTTTATGAAGGGTTTTTAGATCCCAACACAAAATTTTTGAAATCCTAACTGAAATATGCAAAATTTTGTAACTCCCCATTAATTCATTTTCTGAGCAAATTTAATTTTCTTTTCAAAAAATATTTAGAATTTCTTTTCCCAAAAGATAAGTTATTACAGGAGAGTCTTGCCAATCCAGACATCCAGTTAATCTGGAGGGGATTTTAAAAAAAGCAAGATATACTAATTTTAGGGAGAGGTCAGTACGAAACTAATAATGGGCACATCCCATTATTAAGCTGAAGGAAAAGTTGTATGTATTTATGAAAAAAACCCTCAATTTTATAGTTTTACCTATCTAAAACTTGTATTACACACATTTGAAGATAAATTCCATTTGATTCAGACTTTTGGCGATTCAAACAGGGTACAGTCAGTCCCATCTAGTGTGGATTACTGGGACTCGACCATAGCACTCAAAATATTGATACTGCATTTCATTGGATTTTACCAACAGAAAAAATTGCAAAAAGTGGAATGTATTCATTAAAAATACTATTAGCTGTTTGATTAGATTTCTACTCAAATAAATGAATGTTGATATTTTTTAAAACTAAGTTTGGGTTAGATAATTTGTTATATGATCTAAATAAGAAAATTTTAGTATAAAAAGAGAAATAAATTATTAGTCAATAAGAAAATGATATTTTCAAACATAAGAACTTCATTACTGGACTTTCTGAATTAAAGCTCAACTAATCCACATATTGTTGTTAGCTGAAAATATTTGCTAAAAGATTATTGATAAGATACCATGAAAAACAAATACCAATTACAGTAAAAAGATCATGTTTAAAAAAAATTCCAATTCAAATAGAAGTACCTTTATCCAAATTATATAACTGCGATTCTTTTGATGCTCCACCAAATACACAAACATTTGTAATGGAGGATTCAACTAAGAAATTATTGAAGACAGTATTGATCTGTTGTACCAATTCTCGTGTTGGTGCTAGTATAAGTACCTAAAAAGGTGTAAAATATGAAGGACAATTAAAGAGTTGAAAATACAAATGAAGATTAAAATGCGACCTCCATAATAATTAACATTATAAAAAAAAAGAAGCAAGATTTCATTTTTATACATTTAATTATTAATTTAATTAATTTTTGATTCCTCTTGAAAATTTCACTTTTAATAACATTTTATACAAATATATTTCACTAAGTCAAAAATATATTTATGTGAATAATCATATTTCTCATTTCTTCAGTTATTTAATATTTGTTCTTTATTTTATAAAATTTACTCTCTTTAACGGATAAAACAAGTGATCAATTAATTTTAACAATTACAAATATTTTCATGAAACTTTATTCCAAAACAATAATATTTTAAATTTCAATACCAGACTTAACAATGTGAAAAAATCAGTAAAATTTATAAAATTTAAAAACAAACTCGTCTTAATTATAAATGATGTAATTATAATAAATAATGTTTTATAAAGATTCATTTGCTTACCGTGGGTTCATTTTTTCGAACTATATGCTCTTTATCACAGATATGAAGAATTGCTGGTAAACTAAACTATAAAGACAAACATAAATAAGCAAATCAAAAATAGATTACAAAAGAGAAGAAATTTAAAGAAAGAGAAAAATCAGTGCTGATAGAGAAAAATCAGTGCTCAAACTTACTGCAAGGGTTTTCCCAGAACCTGTTTGAGCGACTCCAACTATATCTCTACCTTTGAAGGCGATTGGCCAAACATGGGATTGTATAGGTGTTGGTGTTTTGAAGCCTTGTTTTTCAAATGCCTTTTTTATGAATTCTGTGAATTAGAATATAAATAGTAAATAATATATATAGTAATAAACAAAATCCAAACACAGTAAAAATTGCAATAGCCCTAAAAATTAAATGGCATCAAAATGAAATTAAGCTACATTTATCTATATAGTCAAAAATAAAAACAAAATCCAAAAATTCTCTAACTTTATTAAAATTATCACAAATAATTAAGATCGGAAATACTAACAGAAAATGAGTCATTCAATATTGCAAAAGCCCCAAGAAATAAATAGAATCTAAATGAAATAACTTTACCCTATATATAACCAAATTTAATGAACAATTAAGTATAAAATATTGCACTAAAAATTAAAATATAAAAAAGATATGAAAAAGACAATCCAAGATGGAAATCCAACAATTATAATAACCATTTATATGTAAAGCACCATTTATATGTTTAATTCTCATTTATACATCCTTTATATTTATATGTCTTTTCATCACAGCCCTGAATGATTTGTATTCATTGTAATGATAAAAGTATTTTCGCTTATATGTTGGCAAAACTTCAGTTATAAGTAGTTTTTCTCCATTTTAAAGTGTAAAATTTCATCCTTTTTAATATGTAAACTGTGATAAAGATATCCCGATTTTGAAATTATTCATAATTGATGAATCAATAGAAGATAAATTGTCTGGTGCTAATTCAAGTGATGAAGTTATTCCTTCTTCCTTTAAAGACGCAATGAACTCCATTGAAAAATGTCAAACTTCTTTCTTTTGTCAAAAGAATAGTGAAAAAACATCTAATGAAATTAATTCGAATCATAATGCTGCATTCAATAGTCACAGACAATTAGCACGTCAGACGAAAGTTAAAGATTTATTTAATTAAATACCAACCTGCATGCACATAAATGGAATAAGATATGTATACTTAGTACTCAAGATATGCCATAAAGATATGATTTTTTTCATTTGTATCATAAATTTTTAATTCTAAAATTTTATTACTCATTCCATACTATGTAGTATTATAAGAGTACTATTTTAAAAAAACTTTAAAATTAATACTTTTACATGAATTTGCATTAGTAGCATTCAAATTGCAATGTCCTTTCATTTATATGTCGTTTTATGTCAGTCCCTTGAAAGATGTATAGACAGTGCTCTACTCTCTCTCTCTATATATATAAACTGTTATATTAGTCTTACTTTGACTAGAAGGATTGGAGATACAAAAAGTAGATCGGTAAGAAAGAAAAAGACATGAATTTTCTTTTAACAAAAAAATATAAGAAACAATTCAACGGAAGTAGACATATATTATCTCACAAAAATTAACAAAATACAAGTAAGAAAAAACATTGCTGTACAGATACGGTTGCAATATTTATAAAACTTTTTCCTAAAAACTACAAAAGTTAGAGCAAATAGCATTCTTCATGTCATTATATGTAGCAAAACCATTAGCAGGGAATACAAACTCATGAATTTTGGTATGTAAATAGATGAATAAATAAAAATATTTTTTATTTACTACAATGACAAAATAAAAGTTATTATAATCCTGTAATGGCTAGAGGACTGTAGATAATTTAACATAATAGATAACAAAATTTTTGAAATTGAACACATTAATAAGTTGAGCACATATTTGTTTTCTAATGCTTCGATATCTAGAGGCTTTGGGACCATATCATAAATTTCACACTGCTTGAGGATTTATTTCATATTTTATGACTAGAAATTATTCAACTTTCTAACATTTAAAGTTGATAATTTAGTCTTTTCATTTTAAGGATTGTGATTATTTGAGGGACTCATAGCAAATTAATGTCAATTCTAAATTGAAATTTCACTTAAATTAAAATTTCTAGCTCTAACATCACTTGCTACAAATGATACAAAACAAATGCTAAGTATACTTTTTTCCACATATAGTCAAATAGCAAACACTCCATACTTTTGACAGACATAACATTTATTAGGAAAATTAGCTTCAATTAACATGTCCTTATACTGGCAACTTAAGAAAGTAAAAATGAAATTTAACCTCAAATTTTCATGCTCAAAATCGCCAAATCATTTGAGTAATCTAACTAAAAAATAATACATTATAACTTAAAACAAATAACAATATTGATTCAGTAATGTGCATTAATTCCACATTAATTAAAAAAAGATATTGTAAATTCCTTAAATTGGTATAAAGAACCAGCAAGAGAAAAGGGAAACAATTTAGCCTCATGATTTTTTTTTTTTTACAAGATAGTGGAAGTAAAGTCACAAGAAAGTAATTTAGAAAACTAAAGGCAATGAGCTCTAGAACAATAATTCTTCCTGACCTTCTCAAAATATTTAGTTTCTTAAAAAGTTGATGTCAACAAATTATTTTGAAATGTATGCCTATATTTGATGCTATTCCAATTTAGAAGAAAATAATATTACATGCTGACCAATTTTTAGGCCGTCAAAAATATGCTTTTTAAGTCCAGCATATCATACCTAGGGGCAGATTAAACCCTGTAGGGGTCTATAGGTAATATTACAAGCTTCAGCCCCTTCTCCTCAACATTCAAAAACCAAATATTTTTTATAGATTTTCATTTAAAATCTATCAAGCAGTTTTTAAATAACAAATATTAAGACAAGATGAAACAAAAAACATTTAATTGCAGGTAACTTTCAGTAGAAATGGTGTCAGCATCTCACAAAAGAAAAGTAACAAGTAAATTTAAAAGTAATTTTTATAAAAATTGTACAAAAATTACAAACTTTTTTTTACACAATTGAAATACTATAATAAAAAATTTGCCAGGACTTTTAAGTGAGTCAGATAACTGCAAAACAAAGTGGCCCACACTTGTCTACAAGTAAATTTGAAAAACATGAAAAAAAAATTTAAGAATAATGCTTTGAAATTTAAGTGAGACTTGACTTTAATTTTAATAAATTCAAGAACATGGTTCTTATAAACTAAATGAAAGCACTAAATTAAATTACCATTAAAAGAATGCAATAGAAAAGATTACAAGTTGTCACGGACCTAGGCACTTTGCCTACTTGATAATTCAGTCTTGATCATACCTACTATAAATTACATGAATGCTTTCATCAGCAAACATAGATAAGTGGGAATTAAACACAAATTTTACTATTGAGTATCCTAGATAGCAATTAAAAGTTTTAAAATATAAATTTTTCAAAACATCTGAAAAGTCAAATTACAAGTATATATTGCCATTATGTCAAGCAAATTCAGCAACAGAAATCAAAATACTTAAGAATAGCTCAACTGATTCATTAGATTAACCTCCTAGTCAGAAGCTGTATTACTCTGAATTAATGATGACCTAATCTTTACTTAGAATCAAAATCAAAGCTGATATATCTATGCTTCCATACCACACTAATGATCTTAGTGTTAGCAATATATTTCAACCATTCATACAGTACTCCACATATTCAATAATCAAGTTCAGTTATGTATGGCATTTTAATTATTTTACAGGAAGGTTAAGTTAGAATTCCTGGCATAAAACATGAGATAAAAGTTTTCAACATTTTGAAACTATATTCATTCTGTAAAACAACATAAGCCGATTAAAATATTTTAGGCAATAAAATGCTTTTTATAGTTACCAGGAAAATCCCCATCTGAAAAGTTAGTTATCTGAGGATAACCATCCTCTGTAACAGAAACTGTGACATTACTTGTTACTGTCTGTTGTGAATCATCCTATAAAATGATAAACATATAATGAGTTTCAAAATAAAGAACAACAAAAAAAACTTTCATAATGTGCAATAGCAGGAAATTTTTTCTTTATCTATTTGCAAATCCAAATAATAAAAAACAAAACTGCTTTCTTTTTTAGTAGATATAAAAAGAACCTTCAAGAATAATAAAGTAAATGGTTTGGAAGGCATACCTCTAAAATGTTAATGCTTTCTGTTAAGAACATGAAATAATATGTCTTCAGAAAATATAATTTGTCTTATTTAAAGTCTTTACTACATACAAAATTAAAGATTGATATAAATGTTTCTTAAAAATGAGTGAAATCCCATCCAAGAATCTTAATTGGAGATTTGTTTCTCAAAAAATCAAAAACAGAAGTAAATTAGCATTTTATTAACTATGTATGCTAAGCCTAAACTTCAAAGTTAATCATTACAAAATGAAGCCTCTCTGTTGAACAAATCAAGCTCAGTTTTTATATTAACCTACTGACAGCATAATTTTCTCAACTGCCTAAATGAATGATACATTCTGCTCTGGAAACATATTATTTTAATCCAGCTAATAGTCGACAAGATTCTCAAATGTTTAAGTATTTTACAGTTAGTATTTACAGAACAGCTAAGGATGGTACAACTTTAATTACAAATTTAAAATTCAATACTTCTGCTTATTCATCAAAGGTTGAAAATAAGAATTATTATTACAGTGAAACCTCTTCGAACGGCCACCCCTACATAGCGGCCACCCTTCTTAACGGCCAATTTTTCGTGGCACGGATTTTTCGGCCCATAGGCCTAATGTTAAAATAACCCCTAGCAACGGCCACCCAACCCCTCTGAACGGCCGACGGGTGGGTTCGTCCATCCCATTTAACAAACGCATCGGCTAGAGATTTACTTTTAAAACCGAAAAATGAACTTGAAAAAATGGTTTTTTCCCGAGAAGGGTAAAAACTTAAAACAGTCACAAATTGTATCCTTTTTTCAAAAAATGTAAAAAATTATTAAATAAAGTACTATTTCTCTTTAGATAAGTCTCACACTTCATTTTAAATAAGAAATATCTGTCAGACTTGTTTATATTATGTATTATAGCAATTATCTTGTAATTGTAACGAAAACACTTCAGAGCGGCCAATTTTTCTCGGAACGAAGGGGTGGCCGCTCAGAGAGGTTTCACTGTATAATGAAGACTCACAATTTCATTTTAATTAAAATCTTACTTGCAAAATGTGACTCTTGTTGACTTTTATAAAACAATATTTTTAATCCCAATAGTATGAAATGTTTCACAATAGTATTCAAGAAAATAAAAGAAGAAAGAGAATTGGCCTGTAAATATTTCTTAAAATTTAAAAGAAAAATAATTAAACGTTAATAAAATGGATTTTTTATTATTTGTATAAGGTTTATATGTTAACCCCTTTATGTATTTTTAGCATTTTTAAATACTTTTTTATTCCAATAACTTGAATAATAAGAAAAGAGAAATCCTCTTTATTTTGGGATTGCTTCATAGAAATAAAAGACTCATCATTCAAGAGCATCACAATGACAAACTCAGAAGAAAATTCAGGGGAGAAATTAAAATTATTAGAAGTTATATTCTTATTTTGATAAAGCTAGAATAAAGTATCCACTTAATTGGTGGAAAAAAATGCAGAACATTTCCAAGATTTGCAAATTTAGAAAGAAAATATATCAGCTCCAGCAAGCACAGTATATATAGCGAACATTTATTTTCTGAAACTGGTAATATATACGAAACCAAACAGAACTGGTAATATATACAGAAACTGAAAATGCTGAAAAATAATTGTTCTTAAATCATAATTTCAGGCTTTACAAAAATAAATGAAGTGCAACATTTTAAAATAAAATTATATGCAACTTAAACTCAGTAAAAGTAGGAGATTTCTTTTATAATAAAGGTATTGTAATGTAATTCTGCAATATTCTTTGTTACATATACTTAAAAGCACATTCTTAAAAAATTATTATTCTGAATTTATTCGGCTAGACCGAATATTCGTTACATCCCTAGTTAAAATTCCATACTAAAAACCACAGAGAAATAATACCAAATTCAAATATTATCTTTTACCATCTTTCATATTTGAACTTAACACAATGCTTAAAACAGGAACTGTCAAATTGCAGGTATAAAATTATTACACAGTTGCAAATAACTATGTGAATTGACACATTATGAGAAACTAAGTACGAAACAATAACTTTCTTACATTGACAGCAGACTCTTTATACTCCATGGCAAAAAATTCCGTATATTGCACGCACAATTATCTTTGAACAACTATTGTTTTGTTTTCTGTGTTCTATCGTATTGAAAGAAAACCGGCAGCAGGACAACTTTGGACTCAACTCTTTCGTGTTCGTTTGTCTGTTCTGCTTTCACCAGTGCTTCCCGAAAACTAAGACCTGATTAATTAATCTTGGTTATTAAGCAATTATTTGAAAGTTTTTTTGTTTTCCTGTGGTTTTCTTAGTATTTTAAATGAAATTTTTATTTAGTGTAGATTTCTCAGATTTCTGGAGAATGATTTCAGGTCATCAATAGCAATCACTCTGCAGCTCTAGTGCGATTGTAGTGCTTATTCGGGTTTTTTTGTTTTGATAAATTTGAAAAACTGATTTAATGATTGAAATTTGTTGCAATGCAACCCAGATAGCACGTAAGTTTGCAGCAAGTTTGATTTTGACTTGATATTACCTTGTCATTGCAAATTTGACGCGTCAAGCTTGAAGCGAACTTGTGGCAAGTTCGCCGTGACAACTAGCTCCACCCTCGCTTGCAAAACGCGTTTGCCACAAGTTCGCCGTGACAAATAGCGCCACCTCCTTGCAATGCAAGCTTGATGTAAGTTTGCAAAACAAGCTTGATGCAAAGATAGCACAAAGACATAATTATCTTTGTCTCTGTTTTAAAAAAAACATCCGATTTTTAATAGCATCTCCTAGACCGTCCTTCTTTTTAATAATTCAATAAATCAATGATAATTTGTAAAAAAACTAATTTTTTTATAAAAAATTTTTGAAACATTTTCCATCTTTTTACTAAATATAACACTCGCACTTTAAAGAAAGCTATATCGCCTTTTTCTTAATGTTGAAATTTAAACATTTATAAACAAAATTAAACCGAAAAAACAGTCAAAACAGTTTGTTGAAAAATAATAACTTATACATTTTGTCCCATTTTAAAGTAATTACTTTTGAACTCTAATTTCATAATTTACTCTACTAGCAAAACGTAATTATTAGCGAAAATCGCTCTCTCTTTGACTTCAAATCATATTCTCAACTCAAAAAATTAATGAAATCAAGAAAACAGTGTAAATTAAATCGTATACGAATCGAATAGAACGATGTATTAGTGAAATCTATCTTCTCATCTCAGAGTTTAACTGCCAGAGTAGTTAGCGCGTCAGCTTCAGAACCGATAGGTCGCGAGTTCTAATCCGGGTTGTGTTCGTACTCTGTTTTTGCTATAATTTGCAATGAGTTTGACGCGGCAAGCTTGGTGCAAGTTCGTCCCATGGTGACTTCGAAGGTTGCGTTAACTTGTTTCAAATTTGTTGCAAGCTTGCACTCTTGTCATGTCAAATTTGTTGCAAACTTGCTGCAAACTAAAATTGCTATCTGGGTTAAATGTTATTCAATAAAATTTTGGTAAGAACAACTCTAACCTTTTAGTACACCAAAACACATTCTTCCATATTTCTACATCAGAAATAATCAACAGTGTACTTGCAAAGTATTCATAATTTGCAATTACACTGCTGTATATTTATTTGTGTCTGAATTGAATAAATAGCATTTTTGTTAATGTAAAACAAACACAATAATATTTATTCTTGTTAATTACTTTTAAAGAAACAAACTGAAATGTGGATATTAAGGATTTCATAGATATTTGATTAATTACAAAACTTCACAAGTTTTCACTATTCATACAGTAGTGATTTTTAAACTGTCAGAATACAAATAAGAAGATTTAGCAACTTCAATACGCTTCAGCCAGTCTTGCGGAGTGATTTACTCTCTTCACATGTATTAATATTATGGAAAATTTTATGCTGTAATGAAAAATATGGGAAAGAAAAAAAGCACTTGCATGGAACTTTTTGATGTTAAAAAAGATAAAATTGTACAACGTAAGTATAACTGTGATGTTGAGTATAAACATGCCAATGTAACCAAATTGGAAAAGCATGTAAAAAAGTGTTTCAAATAATATAATTAATCAAATAATAATTATTATTCAAATAATATTATAAAGTAATTCAATAATATAATTTTAGATAACTCCATTGGCAGGAAATCTGCATATTTGTCCGTCCATGTCCGTATGAACACGATAACGCAATTAGCTTGATGAATGAAATTTAGCAGGTAGTTTTAGCATGAGATTTGTAACTATGCATAAAATTTTGGACCTAATCCTCCAAAGAATTGAACATCTGTAAATGTGCATGTATATGGATGCTATAGCTCTAAAACGCAATGACTTAAACAAATGAAATTTGGTATCGGTCTTGTTACAAAATTGTACATCTGTATCACTTTTAGATTAAATCGGTGGACAAAAAGGCACCCAGAATCCATATCCGGTTTTCTCCACTATATTATAAAGCACAAAAACCGGAATATTGTGGTAGTACACTCTTGTTGGTTGTATAAACTCATTTCAAACATCCTTTGAAAGAGTCAAGAGGTTCTAAAGAAACGATAAGTTTATAAATCTTCAGATTTCGAAGTCCATTTCTGAAACAAGCTAAAGGTTTTTGAATGGGGGAGGGGTAATTTTTATTCGATATATCATTTTGATGTTACGTAATATTTCAGTGATCAACTGTCCTATAATTAAATAAGAGTATTGTGCTTTGGAAATAAAATGAAATTGCAAAAATACTTTGGCAACTGATGTCCTTTCATACATACCCCAACATAAATTCGAAAGCAGCGTTTCAAGGTGGTTTTTTTATCATTTGCAGATATTTGAAACAGAGTTAATATCAAAGAGAAATTTTTCGAAATTGATAAAAGCAGGCACTCAATCGATCACGGCTCAAAAAAGAATGACTCACAGCAGGGCCGGCCTTAAGCCGATTGGACCGATTGCTCCAAATAGGGCCCCGCGCTAGCGTGCTACAAAGAATGCAATCGAATTTATTCAAATTAAAATCAATTAATTATTGTTTTTAAAAAATTATTTCTAAAAGCATGTTTTTGTTTCATTACAAAAACACAATTTGTTTTAATAGATCTAAAAAAGTTTTGCAAATATAAATTACCAGCGGATGTTCACGATAAAATAAAATAAGTTTTTTCAAATGTTCAGATGTGAAATAAGAGTATATACTTGCATTCGAATGTCGTGGACATGATAATAATTACTGGAAATTCAGTTTGAGTTGAATTTACAAGCAATTTTTTTGAACATCGAGAAGATTTTTTGTTTCTTATTTTATTGTCTGATATAGAAAGAGTTATCTCTTTTCTACACAACCATTAAAATAATGATGAAAATGTTGATTTAAATCTGGTTATTATTTTTTTTTATAAAACATGCCATTTGAAACCATTGCATATTTCTTTCTATTGCAGTCAGTCTTTTAAGATGAGTGTTTTATAAAAATTACAAGCAGTTTGCTTACTGAAGAAAAGTTCATTTTTGTAGAATAAATTATTAGTACTCTAATTATAACCTTAATCGGAAATAAATAATGTTTTTAATTATGTTTATTAAAATTTTGCAAGTGAAAGCTTAATTAGCTGATCTTAAATTTGTAGTCTGGAACTGTATGCTTTATACTGCAATTATAAATATGGCTAGAGATATTTTGAAAGAATTA
Source organism: Araneus ventricosus (assembly GCA_013235015.1). Lineage (NCBI taxonomy): Eukaryota > Metazoa > Arthropoda > Arachnida > Araneae > Araneidae > Araneus > Araneus ventricosus. The sequence goes on from BGPR01000914.1 coordinate 107,914, forward strand.
GCAGGAAATAAAAAGGAAAGGTAGTTTCTGAAACCTTCGTCTTCGTGATTTTTTCTAATAACCTTTTTGTAGTTTTATGTCATGTTGTTCTATAATTTAAAAATTCGATCCTATAAATAAATAATATTGAGATTGATTGACAGAAAAAGTTTTGTAAATTGTTAACCGTTTTGTCTGAAATCAATTGTCAATTATAATTTTGTATTTTTTAATAATCAAACTACTGAAACGATTATTCTTGAATGATCCGTTATCTCAGTTTCGTAATAATGCTTTTTTGTTTCAGTTTATCATAAGATTTGTTGCCCCAAAACTCCTTATATACAAGCCGGATTATCAAATAACCAATATAGGCAACTGCCTATGGACCCCGTAACTTTTGGGGGCCCGTGGAATTTTTTCAGGCATTTTTTGGGTAATTTAATTTTGTGCTTTCATTTGATTCACAATTACATTGTACACGAACATATTCTAATTAAAATCAAGTATCGTTTAAATATCATAATATTATTCTTAGGATTTATTTCGTCCTTTGAAATCTACTTGCAGAACAGTGTGGTCCAATTTTTTTACAGTACTCACAAGTCAACAACGCTCTAAGACTTTCCCTGCTATCATAAATACTAGAGAAAAGGGAGTGCCTTTGAAACTCTAGCAAAGGGGTGGTCGAGAACTCTGCGTATTTCGTTGGAGTAGGAATGAGACATTATACTACCGGAGGGTCCCCTGGAAAGTGAGGAATTCTTGAACAAAATCGCTAGTATTACAACAAACTGATGCCGCTGACATTTTATTGTTCCCGCTGGCTCCCAGCATGTCCGAAGAATCTCTCTTTGCAAGAAGTATGGGGTTCTTGCTAGAGAGGGCACAATGACAAATTTTTTCTTTTCTTTCTTTCTTTTTCTGCAACTCATTTTACTACTTCTTCGAACAGCCCTGACAAGGGAGGTAAAGAGATCATGCAATTTGGAGTCTAAAGGCACGAAGGGAAAGGGATGTTATGTGTTTCAGGGGAGGGGGATGAGCTATCACCCTTTTTGGACACCGCCCACTTCTTTAGTTGTAAATAATTGAGAGGAAGTTGTAACCTTTCTTTTTTCAGTCACCCGAGAGAAACAGGACGCACAAAAGAATAAGGAATTCTTACACATTTTCGTACTTTTAAAAGGTGAGCTCAGATTAATTTATTATTTGGGTTCCTTTATTTTTAAATTGCTTTTGTCGTATTAAATACTAACTGTATTCATCGACCGAATGATTCGCCTATTTTATTAACTGTATATTAATTATGCCAACTTACTTTAAATGCGTCAAATTATTTCATTTTTGGTAAGCTGAAAGCATTAATTGTTTCAAAAGAATGAATTAGTAATACAAGGAAATGAAAAACAGGAAATGTATCAGTACTTGAAACTAAATTTTGAGGCAGTGTGTTTTGCATCTTATCAAATTAAAGATTTAGATCTTTACATTCAATTGTTAAAAAAGTATTAGGTTGGCTCTTTAAAATCATGAAATTGAATGAAGATTAATTTTCGTTTTGATCATGCAAGAGATGGTTTGTTCAGATTAAAATTGCAATTATTACACATCATTTAACTAATTATAACGTGATTGTTTAACCTAATTATAAGAAATAAACAAATATCATAATTTCCAGAGAAGATTGCCTTAAGTAAAAAAACAGGTTTAGGTTCATAGCTAAAATTTAAATTCATCAAAATAATAAAGTAAATCTATCCAAAAAGTAAATTTAGTTGAAATAACAAGAAATTAAATTAAAAAAAAACAAACAGCAGAGCAAGGAAAATGGACTGTATTCTATTATAACAAATGAAGGTGTTACATTACTATAATCAAAACAAAATAAATTTTATATCTCGTTTTTTAACACAAGAGAAACATTAGATTTAAAGATTTGATGAATTAATGAAATTGATTCGACTTTTATTACAACATTGCAAACTATTGTTGAAAATTATGCTTAAATTTTTTCAATTTAAGAAGAAAAATTGTCCGACAAATAAACTTGTAAATAAGATTTGAAAAATATATTTTTGAATTCAAAACAGTGTATAAAAGTTTTTAGTGTCATAAAATTTTTTGCATTTAACGTTGAAACATACCATATTCTTGCTTAATTTTTAAATAATTAAAATTTTTAAATAATTAAAATTTTTAAAAAAGCTCTCTGAGGTGCACATTCCCATCCTTCATAGTATATTTGTACCAAATTTGGTAAGTCTAGGCTCAGCGGTGTGTCTTCTGGAACGCAAAAAGACAGTCACATACTCATAAATGCGCTTTTCTTGACTGAACGAAGCGAACTTTGTTTTAAATTGAGTTTTCAACATTGCGTTTATCAGTAAATTCGTTTGTTATCCAGTCACGCCCAAACGCGTTGTTCGACTTTCTTCGAAGTCGGCATGAAAGCTCATTGAAATCATAAAAAGCGACGTATATAGAGAATTTTTATTTTATTTCAACCAGTTTTTTGAGGTGAGTAAAAATTAGTACTTTAAAATTTCGTTGTTTTCCTTTCATTGATTCATATCTTAATGTAATTATTTTAATATAATCTCTGCTGAGCTCTTTTAAAATAATAACTAAATTTTTTTGTAGCTACTGCAAAAAATCTGCGACTCTTCTTTTTAATTATTTTACTTGATAGTCTGAACAAATCAGCCTAATTTTTCTAATATTTTCAGAATTATGAAATGATCTATTAATTTAATTAAAATTTGATTCCATATGAGGGGTCCCATCTGATTGTGAATTTGAGAAAAATTGATTTTAAGATTCCTTAATATGTTTAATAATAATTAGTATGAAGTTTAAAAGTATCCTATAATAATAGAAGTGTTCCATTCAAAAAATAATTCCATAATATGTATAATATAAATAAAAGTAGATAATAATTAAACTACAAAAAATATTCTTTTTAGTATTACTCAAAAATGTGTTAAAAATTAATTTTAATTTAATTAATTAATTAAACTTTAATTTAAATTATTTTTTAAAAATTAAGTTTATTTTAAATGCTAATGACCTACCGGCTTCGATGCAAGTTGGCTGGGAATCAGGGCTATCAAAAATTGTTTTCAATTGGGCCCCGCACTTGCTAAGGCCGGGCCTGACTCACAGGGAAGAAGAAGATCTAGGAATGATATCAATAGAACACGAAATGAAAAGAATAAAGACCAAAATTGTTATTTTTTCCTATTTTATAGCAATGATAAAGGAAAAAAAAATTTTTTTTCTTTTCGCTTTCTTTATTCGTTCACTCAACATAAGTATTTTCATTTCTTAGGGATTGCTCTAGACATTTTACTTATATTTGTTAACATATTCTCAAATTTTTAATTTTTAAGATATTATCCTCATTTTAAAATATTCCCTATTTATCATATTTTTAACTATAACCCCACACTTTAATACAACTGCTGTACACGCATATATTGATATATTTTTACACAAATAAATCATTTATGAATATTTTGTTTTTGTACTCAGAAGTATGAGTGATTCTGTTTCAGTGCAAAAGAAAGATTTTCTCAGCCAGCACTTTTTGCTGCTGAATGGTAAATGATGATAGAAGGTAGGACACATTTTGTTACCCAATTAGGAGGAGGAGCTAATGAATGACTTTTTTTTTATTTAAGAGAAGAAAAGCAGGTTTAGTTCTGAAAATCTTTCTCTCTAGATGTTAAGCCTAATTTCGAGAGAGTTGTCAAACGATTTCGTAAACTCGCTCCATTTTTTATTTTATTTATTTTTTTCTCTTATTCAGAATGCATTCGATCGTCTTACAGAACAGAAGTTTATTACGCGTTCGTCGTAATGTGATATACAATAACGATGGAATTGTAAATAGATAATAATCTGCACAGTGAAATATATTTTTTGTGCAAGATATGTTTCATACTTAAGAACATTTTTTTTTTTTTGCTTTTTCAAATAATTATTTTCTGCTTCGCATTTTCTTCGATTTTAAAATTTTAAAATTTAAGGTTTGAAGATGTTAAATGTTTGCATAATTTCTTTCCTGAATATGATATACTTCTCATAAAACTCAGATTTTCTTTGTGGCTTGTTGTTTGTCTTGTATGTTTTTGATGCCTTCTTGTATCGATCTTTTTCAAAGCAAACGACATTCGGTTTATTTTTATTCTCTTTGATTTTAATTCCTAAGAATTTCAAATACTTCTTAAAAAATCTTTAGATAGCAATTTCTTTGAAGGGTGTTTCATATTTTTGTCTATTTGTTTAAACCAGCAGTGAGCTTTAATTGATGCACTTATAAAAAATGAAATTCTAAACTTTTTTTATCTTAGAAAATAAAAGAATCTTCTTTTTTACTCTTTTTCGAGATAGCTATGTATAAATCTGTACTGTAATTTTAAACGTCTCAAGAGTACTTGATTCTTGTCAAACCATTTTTTAAACAATTGTTTTTCAGAATATATAAATGAAACTTGCATAAAAATCTATTTTGCAAAAGAAATGCATAGTTGAAAGTAGAAATAAGTGGAAGAATTATTAGAGCTATTATTTTCAGAGCTAAACCAAAATTCTTGATTTTTTTTCTTGTTTGTTCTTAATTTCTTTTTTTAAAAAATAAAACGTGGCAACATTGCTTTCCAGCTTGACGGACTCGGAAAATTTTCCTTCTTTTGTAGTCATTCCACTAGTACTTGTAGCGTTAACGCCCTTGAAAACATTTTTTGCCTAGTTATTTTATTGTGTTTTTATTAAATTATCGGAAGTATTGTAGTGTCCTTTGTGATTCTTATTGTCAAGTGAGTGAAGTTAAAGTGTTTTGACTTACATAAGCCTTGAAGTCACGTCGATACAAAATTTTTATGACCTCAGCACTCCCAGACCAAAACCCTAGATTCGCCACTGGTAGAAATTAATGAGATGCTCGAATGTACCATTTTTTTAGTATTACAAATCAATTTTAATTGCAATAAGTACCTTATTATAAATAATTTCACTCTGTGAACGCATTTTGATTTTTATCAATGCATATTCATTTCTAAATTACTGTTATTCAAAATAATTACTTATATTCTTAACTCCAGCACTCTTGTTTATATTTTAAAAGATTATAGAAGAAAAATATTTATATCATTTAAGTTTTTGCAATGCTATTTCTATTGTTGTTTATAATTGGATTATTTGATGTGTTTTGATAAATATATTTAATATATTATTATAATTTACCATTTGTCTCTCTTCCCAGCACAGTGATTCCGATGAATCCTCGATAATACCATTAGCGAGGATTCCTCTGGAATCAGGCTCAAAAACAAGGAGAGAGGCAGCTGGATTCAAGGTTGGGCAGTAATGAAGACTGTCTTCGTTAATACTTGCTCCCATCATAACAGGCTTCATAGCTGTAAATTGTAATAATTATCTTTATTTTATTTCAAACTGTATTTGAATATCGTATTATGATAATTTAATTGTTAATAAAATGAAGGATAATAATTGTTTCATTAAAAAAATTCTCAATTTCCGAGGCTGCATTTATCATCTATGATAATTTAATACTAAGTAAGCAAATTTTCACGCATAAAATTTTAACACTGCATGATAACAAGAAAAAAAAAATAAACATAAAATAAAAATTCTACTTGATTCAAACATAACGCTAACTTTTTTTTATTCAAAAAATGTTAGATTGTCTATTTAAATATTTCAAATTTGCCATTATTTTCCTTGAAATAATGTTGAAGTGCATTTTTAAAGGAAGATTTGTGTAGAAGTGCAGAAATTAAAAAACAATTAATAACTGAAGTTTAGATAACGCATTATGATCTCTCCCTCCATTTGTGCATTCAAGTTCATTCAGGCTGTGTTAACAATATAGAACTTGCAGCAAAAGTTGTGAACACAATACGTATTTGTGTGTTAATCGACTTAATAGATACAGTAAAACCTCGGGAATCCGAACTAATTGGGGCTGACCTCGACACGGATTCCGGAAAATACGGATTATCCGGGAAATTCGATAAAATTCTCTTGATATACCAAATGCAATAGAAACTTTGCGTGCTCTGCGAAAGCGTACGGAAAAAGGTAGCGGCGATTCGCATCGTCAAGCAGATTTAGTTCCTTACGTCAGAAAGCGATAACCGATTTTGTTTCTACAAATTAAAGGTGTTGTATTTATTCTTAAATACCAATTCCAATGTTTCTTTTAAGACAGGAATAAACATTAGCTTTGTTTCTAATTCGTAATTGTTATTTTTCCTTTATATTTTAATGAAAAAAAATTCAGAAAATTATAAAAAGATGTTTGGATTCCCGCGGTTCTACTGTATTTAAATATGATAAATGTACAAGTTTTGATTAATATAATCTTATTAATAAATAATTATAACAAGATTATTGTTCATTACCTGAACCAATTCTGCTTTTCTACTTCCTAGATTTTTCAGTTTTAAATGTTCCCCATCAGAATTGTTTTTTTCTTTCTTTCAATTTTTGCTTTTAAGAACGATGTAGTTATATCCATTATTTTTATACTCTCCTTCCAAAGTTGTTCTGTTTTGGTTTTATTTCTATGATTCTTGCATTTCGGTTTATGTAGCGTAGGATAATTTTAAAAAATTAAAACAGATTTATTCTGTTGGTTTCATATTTTCGTCTATCCACAAAACGCAAGCATTTCGGTTTAACATCTTTGATCCACACAGTTTACAAAATAGTGAGTGGATGAAGGTGAGACAGCCTCGCGAGTAAAATGGAAGGCTGAAGCAACATTTTGGGCTTGTTTCGCGAGTTTGCTTTTCGAGGAAAACTCGGGCTGATCTACATTTATAGGAAACTATTTTTATTGCTATTTATAGATGTATTTTTTATCTATGACATATTTGTAGTTTTATAAGAAACTACTTCGACTGCTATTTATAAATAGATCATTAGAAATTTTAATATAGATTGTATTGATTTTAAGTTTATATGGGAATTTTCGACTGCCTTTTTATAAATAGCTTGTTTTGCCTATCTGTAAATAAAACTATTTTGTTTGTTATTTATAAATGAATCATTTGTGTTATTAATGTAGAATATATTTGTAGTTACGTTTGGCTATTGAAAATGAAATCGTTTCTATGTGTTAGAAACGGTAGAAGCTGTGTGTTTTCTAGTTTACTATGTGCTTGCAAAGAACGTCTGTCGTGATCGGAGTTTGAATCAGTTCTGAACTCGAAACTGGATTCTTGAAAATGGGCGGAGCTATTTTCACCGGCAGTCACCGTACTCTTCAGTCGGTAAGATAAGCAGACGATAACGGCATGCTTTTTCTGGAAGTTCCGTCGAAACGAAGTTCTCGATCTCCGAAAAACTTCTCACAAGTTTTTCTCCAACTTCGACTCCTGAAACTCCGCCTCCTGAATGGGCGTCCTACTTTCAACGGATTCTCGACGTTTCTTTTGTAACAGCCGACCTGCGAAGACTTCTCAAGTTCGCACTCTTCAACTTTCAAATAGAGAACACCGTTGATTTGATCTAAAAGACATTTCAATATGAATTTTGTTTTTAGAAATGGCTGCTAATTATGAAATAATTTGTTCATTTGTGATGCATTTATTGAATTGCATCACATTTGCTCAAAATTTTCTTGTCATTTGACCGATATCTTGTATCCTATCTCTAAATGTGTGTGTGTCTGTCTGTGTGCTGGCGCTCTACAGGTCAGACCGCTGGACCTAGAGCTACTAAATTTGACAAAACATACTTTGGAGGGTGAAAATGTGCACCTCGGAGCCATTTTTTGAAATTTCAATTAGAATTTTAATTAATTAAAAATTTAGCTTTTTGTCTTAATAACGTTCGAAAATATTACAGAACAAAATCATTTTTACACAATCTGAAAGTGCAAAAAATTACCTTTCCATTGATATCAATTAAGTTGCCGCAAAATGTTTCTCGAATTTTAATAAATTTTTAAAAATATTTTTTGCCATAATTTACAACAATACTTTTCATTGTTGCAACACAGCTCAAAATATTTAAATGCCTACTTCTCTTTCATTGTTGTAATCTGAGATAATATCCTAATACATTTTGCTTTCATATTTTATTTCATCAACATTTTTGTGAAATCTGTTAATGAAGCTCTCCGAGATATTGCTTTGCTTGCCAGTAAGCTGAATGGTTATGTTTGCTATGTTTTCATTTTTTTCTCAGCATGTTTTAATACAGCTAACATGTCGCTGGTCATAAAATTTGCTGCGTCATTTTAATGTTGAAATCAAATGCATATTTTACAAGAGGAATAAGAAAGTGAAGATAGTGCCGACAACATGGAATTTAGAGGTTGCATAACATAGTCAGTTATTTACTCCATTAGGAAAGTTTATGTATACAATGAACAGATCAGGTGCAAGGCCACTAAAAAAACATGGGTAAAATATCTACCACAATCTAAAGTTTAAAATTACGTTGTTAAGAGAACCATGAATATAAAATGATGCAAAATCCAACTGCAATCATATTCCCGACGAACAAGCTGGTCGCCGAAGGCGGCTAGTTTCAAATATATCAAAAACTCAAACATTATTATACATTACATTATTATAAGCCAATAATCGAGTAGAAAAATTGCAAATCTTTTGTTGTCAAAATTTTCAACTTTTCGGGCGTCAAATTTGAAAAAATCGTTTTAAACCGCAAATTGGTCGTAAATTTCAGAACTTCCATCTTAGTAACGTAACATTTTTATTTTATAGGACACCTTTCAGACAAAAATTATGATGCAGGAACACATTACTAGCATAAATAAATATCAATAGAATAGCGTGAATTTTTTAAAAAAATATGTCTCGCCCTTTCCTCATTATCCTGTGCCCTTGTAAGGAAAACTCAGAAAAAAATTATTATCACGTTCCAATTAAGTAGTAGATTAAGACTGCAACTTATTTGATGATAAAATTTGCAATATTTTAAAAAATATGTTTGGAAAAACTATTTAAATCATAGTTTCCGTTACAGAAACTTGCATTCTTATTCTTGAGACAAGGTAAATATTTCATTCATTGGGATTCAGTTTTACAAAAATTTTGACGTTTAAAATGTGTCATACCAATAATTACAATTCGAAATATTAAACAACATATGCGAAATGCTTATACGGTTATATATCGTTTCGGAATGACAGTATGTTCAATCAAAATAAGTGATTATGCAAGTAATGACGACCTTAACATTGCGACCAATGTATGAATTTTTGACAGGTTTTGAATAACAAAGCAAAAATAAAATGAACATTGAAATATTACATCTGCTGTTGTAAAAGTGTTCGTACACGTTCTTCTCGTTTCAAGATCCTTGGTGAAATGACTGACTTAATTCACTTTTTCCGCACATTACCCATAATTCAGTTTGTGCCATGAGATTCAAAACGCGAAAATGTTTGAAAGAGAAAACTTCGAAGTACTAAAAAAGTTGCAGAGGCCACCGTTTGAAGGGAATTATGAGTAATACGAGGAAAAGAGAACTTGAAAGGAAAACTTGTTTTCGTGAAAGATCAATACCATTTCGGAGAGGAATCAAAGCATTACTTGAAATCTTATGTTTTAATCTTCTATTTTTCACAGTGACATGAAACAGAATACTTTTTGTAGATCTCGTTAACTCAAATTTAATCATATTGCTTATATCAGAATCCGCTCAACAACAACAGAAAAACATATATTATCCCCTCCCCACCCCCCAAAAAAGAGTTTTCTGCCAAAAAATCTTTCCAAAATGAGATAGCAAAAAATTTTTAATTGATGCTTAGCGAAATGATTGACCCTAACAAATCTACAAATGCATATGTTTGGAAATTTCTAATACTTGACCAGATATGAAAAATTATTTACTGTTTCACTTTTTTTTTCCAAAATTGTTCCTGAATTCAAATATCTCAAAATACTTACAAAATATATTATTATTTCATATTTATAATATTTTTGTGTTTCAATTAAAATAAGGATGTGGTTGCAAATCATTTAAGATTATAATTTGCAATGTTTAAAAATATAATTGAAAAAGCTGTTTTAACCCTCTAATCGGTCATAAATCTCAAAATGTTTATTACAGCAACACGAGAGTTTTTATTATGCACTAGAACTCATTAAGACCAAAATTTTGGTGCATTGTACGTGGAAATTAGCTTCTTAAACTCAGAGTGAAAAATATGTGCACGTTACGTGTTCTTTGCGTAGTTATTCTGGGTCCTTACAGGAAAAATTCAAAAACCGAATTTTTATTGTATTTCAATTAAAGAATAAAAAAACTTACAAAGCATTTAATGTTAAATTCAATATGATCTTGACTTTTAATACTTAGAAAATATATTTAATAAACTGTTATACAGAATTTTAGTGACTGGAAACTTTACTTCTTATTCCACAAACATGATTCATCTTTTATTTTATTATTGTTATTAGGTTTCACAGTTACAAAAATTTCGACGTATAAAATTTATCATCCCATTAGCTAGAAGCCGCTACATTAAATTGAATATGTTAACATTTTAGATGGTTATATTTCTTTTGAAAATGCAAACCCCTTGAAATGAAATACGTCATTATGTAGGTAATGAAGATCTTAACATTTTGTCAAATATATATCTGTATGAATTTTTGATAGGTTTTTAATAACAAAGCAAATTTTTCCCGAATACAAATATCTCAAAAACTAAATTATTTTGTGTTTCAGTTAAAGAGTAGATAAGGCTGCAAATCATCTAATGTCAAAACTTGCAATATTGAAATATGCAATTGGAAAACCGTTTTAACCCGTTAATTGGCCGTAAATCTCAAAATTTTTATTCTAGTAACACTCGTTTTTTTTAATGCAATAGATCAGATTAAGACAAAAACTTTGGAGCATTACACTCGAGACTTAGTTCCGTAAAATCAGAGTGAAAAATAGGCGCACGTTAAGTATTATTTGCACAAAATCCTGTTCCCTTATAGGAAAAATTCAAAAAGCAAATTTTTATTCTATTTCAATTACAGAATAGAAAAAATTGCAGAGCATTTGATGTTAAATTCAATATGATGTTGACTTTCAATAGTTAATAAATTTAATAAATCTTTCATACTAGATTTTAGTGACTGGAAACTTTACTTCACATTCTATAAATATGATTAATCTTTCTTTTTATTATTTTTGGGTTTCACTATTACAAAAATTTCGACAAAAAATTTATCATCCCATTAACTAGAAACCGCTGTATTAAAAAGCATATGTTAGCATTTTAGGTGGTTTTATATTTCTTTTGAAAATGAAAACCCCTTGAAATGAAATACGTCATTATACGGACGAGGTTTCTGTTTTGTTTAATTACATTAAAACCTTGACCTTATTTGCATTACTTTTGGACTTCCGCTTTGAAGATTCCATTGACTTAACATTACACCAGAATTACGTAAGTAAGGCATTTTAATGTAAATAAACACAACAGAAAATTCGTCCATAGGTAATCGTGAGCTGAACATTTTGTCAAATATATATCTGTATTAATTTTTCACAGATTTCGAATTAAACACGAAAAATGAAAAAGAGGAGGTAGCGTCGAACCAACAGATGAAAAAGCACGTTAAAAGCCAGCGATTGAATGACCGACTTAAGTCGCTTTTCTCCGCATTATTTCATAACGCGAAACACACTATCGGTGAGCAAGAACGGTGAAAAGTTTTCACACCGTTTTGCTGCGTTTCGATGCTACGCATTTCCAATGTATAAAAATAAAGCAACGATGCGAGGAAAAAGTGAGCAAGTTTTTCGTTTCGTAGCGAAACTTGAAATCATTCGTACATAAGATGAAAGGTGGTTTTTTTTTTTTTTTTTTTTTTTTTTTTTCTTTCTTTAGAGCCTTATATCTCAGCTTCTAATTTACACAACGACATGAAAAAATTTCTTTCCATAAATCTTTTCGACATAAATCCAAACTTTTTACTGTATTAAATATAACAATTCAATCAACAAACAATTTAATATGATTTTTTTTCCGAAAATCTTTTTTTGTTGTTATAACTTTTATCTTAATTTTAATAATCTGATGTCTTGAAATGGATTCTTATTAAGGGCAAATAAGTTAACAAAGTTGAATATTCCGTTTATTGAAGTAGGCCAATGATAATAAAAGGAACCACAATTACTCAAATATATTTTTATAAATATTGGAAACTAAAGCAAAAAATTAATTTTTTTAATGGGACACAAAAGAAAGTTTGTTTTTGAGGATAACTGATATTGCCGTATGGTATGGAAAGTGTTTCCGATTTTCATTCTTTTCTCTTAGTTATGCCACTTGTGTATCAAAATTTTTTGTTTGAATTGCTCTATAGAATTTTTTAAAAAATCCCTAGATTCTAGATGATAACAAAAGGAACTAGAAATGCAAAAACTCTTTAAAACCTAATATATATATATATATATATATATATATATATGAAAAGCAAACATTCAAACCGTGTTTTCTCCAAAAAAAGAAAAAATGAGTTAGTGATTTTTCTTTGAACTCAACATTAAATAGTACAACTGTATACTATTATTTTCAACTGAAACAAGTTTTATCCCATTATAAACCTACTTAGAAAATTGAGGTTTCAATCAAAAAGTATTACCTGCAGAGCTTGTTTACTGTTTCCTGAAAAATTGTATCTGAAGGAGAAAGCATGGTTTGAATATTTGCTCCTCATATATATATATGTGTGTGTGTTTTTTTAAGTATTGGAATATATACTAAAACATAAAATAATTTATAAAAATATTGGACACATCAATTGGAACGTAACTTGCGATATCCTTATAAGAATGCAGGATATATTCTATGAAAGTTCAAATTTTCCGATTTGTTCTATACTTTTTTTGAATACTTGCTTACTTGTTTTGTTATACACCAAAATTTTCAAATTTTTTTTCTTAAAAGGTCTTTGATATAAAATATGCAAAGACTCTATAACAACCCCTTGATTAATCTTTTTATTTTATTGAAGCATATAATGATTTATAAAAATTTTAAATACATAAAAATGGTTTTCTTTTCAGGAAAACACATTGAAGACAAAAAATATTATCTTATGACCTTGGAAGTTTTTAGTTCTATTCTTTCCTATTCATTTTCTTTTTAAGTTGATTGTGGCAGCAAGCAGAACTGCAAAAACTGCTTAAAAGGATTAATCAAATGCATTTTTAAATAATGAAACGTGAAATATAAAATGTTTTATAAACATTTTGTACGCACAAAATGAAACATAGCGAAAGTACCTGCCCTCCGATATACCTGTAAAATACAAGATATACCCAATGGCACTTCAAAATTTCATATTTTTTTCTATAAATTTCTATTAACAGTTATGCATTGTGTAATTTATCAAACCTTTTCTCTTAAACATTTCTTTGAAACACAAAATATGCTAACGTTCTAGGTTGACAACGAAAATAACTAGAATCGCAAAAATTGCTTCGAACAGCTAATTGCATATTATTTTTAAAATATTGAAAATGCAGACATAGTTTGATTTGCAAAATTTTACATCCACTTAGAAAAAATGGAACTTAACTACACATTAAATGGAACTTAAAAATAATTTGATTTTAAAGATAACCCATTTAGAATAACGGGTATTGTCCTATGGCCTTTACAGATTTTCAATTTTTTCTTCCCTATTCTGTGAATAGTTAAGCGGTGTATGATATATCCATTTTTTTCTTTTAAAATGTTGCACAGAATAAAAATATCTCAAGATTCTAGATTAATAACAACAGTTATTAGAATGGTAAAATGAAACATAAAATTAATCACAAAATATATTGGTAATTTAATGTGACATAAAAATAATTTGTTTTTCAAGACGATTCAAATTCGACGACGGAAATTGTTATTTCGTTTACTTTTCTTACGTATTCTATGAAAAACTATTGCACAGTGCCGAATCCAGTGGAGGGGCTATCGGGCTGCAGCCCTTCCAGAGCTAAACCAAAATTCTTGATTTTATTTAAAATCACTACAACTGTTTGATCTTAATTTTCATTTTAAAATAATAGTAATAAAATCGTGACAACATTGCTTTCTGACTTGACAGGCTCGAAAATTTTCCTACTTTTCTAGTCATTCCACTTGCACTTGTAGCGTTGGCGCGGTCGAAAACATTTTGTGGTCAGATATTTTATTGTATTTTTTATTAAATTATCGAAAGTATTGTAGTGTTCTTTATTATTCTTACTGTCAGGAGAGGAAAGCTTGTAAAGTTAAAGTGCTTTGGTTTATAAAAGCCATGAGGTTTGACATTCGTCACTACGATACAAAATTTTTATGACCTCAGCCCCCCCCCCCAGACCCGAATCCTGGATTCGACACTGGTGCTACATATAATATATCAAAAAATAAATGCAATTCTTCTAAAGTTTCTTAACTGTTTAAAACAGTTAACTAAATTTATTTTTCAAAAAAAGACGTCAGTTTAACGTAGATTTAGAACATCTTTTCCTTCTTTTTTTGTAGAGCTTTGTTACAGTTTCAAATTAATTTGTAAGCCTAATAATTTCATTTTCATTTTATTTGAAGATGCGCAGTTATAATGAATTATTCAATTTGCGCTTTCATTCTGCCGACAATTTTTAAGCGAAGAATGAATTGAGAGCTAATCAATTGGGTGCAGTCTTTTAGCGAACATTTTCTATTTCAGAAAACTTTTAAGCTGATGGATATCGCTTTGATGTAGGATTCGTAATTAACACATTGAGGCTGAATAAATGAATTTTTCGGAAGTATATCATTCGTCTATTTGCCTTTCGAAACGATGAGAGCTTCATTTTCATGTTTTGTATGTTAGGGAGGAAAGCAATTAAAAAATTTTCCTGTTCCTCCTGGGTGGAATTATTAGAATTCAGGAATTATTTCTTTTCGAATCGCAGTGTTAGAAACGTAAAAAATTTTTCTTTCGATATTCCTTAGGAAAATACAACCCGAAGGTGTTTCGTTTCAATACAGATTTTTATTCGATTTGAATCTGCTACTTTTTCTTCTAGTTACATTTATACCATATGTAGGTATTGATTACAAATTAAAAACTATTTCGTTTCAGAACTGGGTACATAGGACAGCATTTGCATTGATAGACAAATATAAGATACTGTAAAATTGAGATGTATTACATGCACTGAACCAAAATGCAATCAATTTCCCCTGTTTTTAAATCAAAACAGACTGCTCCATGCTTATTTTTTTCAAGGTTTTTACAACATAAAACGTATGTTATACATAATTTAAATAAAATAATATTAACTGCAGCAACATTGCATTTATATGCTTTTGTGAAAAATACCAGTAAAAAGGTATACCTGCGTGTATAATTCTTTTTCAAATGAATTGGAACGTGTAGTTTTATTGAGAGATAAATTTCTGCTATGGCCGAATCGTAAATACCAATAATTTATCAAAAGTAATTTTTTATTTCAATATCAATATTTTATTCCAAGACAGGAAAATATATAGTTACTTTCAATCCGTGCAGACCTTTGCAAATACATCTACATATGGCCATAATCTCCCTTCCCAAAAATATGTTTGAAGGTGTAACAAGGTTTTGTTAAATAAGAAATCTCAGAAACTTTTAAGGATATAATATATTTATATATGAAAATGCAACACCACCAGTTTAGCTTAAATTTAGTGGATATTTAAATCGCAAGTGCTTCATATAATGAAACTTTAGTTTGTAGAAATTTTGATTATTACTTCATTTCTTTTCCAAAAGGATTTCTCTCAAATTCACATTTTGTAACTTCATCACAAAAGCGCAGACTTGGTTTTTCATCTCGATTTCTTTTTCCTGTCTCGCATGTATGCATCTCGAGTAAGAGTAGGCAATTCGACGACTGCACCTGTAGGTGCCCTGAAGCCTCCAGTGGTCATCGTCCATGTCCATTCCCCATAACTCGGTAGTCTTTCATATGGCGGAAGATCATATTGAAAGCCTTTTTTCAGCACGACGATGGGTAAATTTATCTTCTTTAAAAGGAAAAAAAGATTAATTTTTTATGCATTTAAAAAAATAAAAAAACACGAATAAAACACAAAAACCAACACATACCTGAAAAATTTTCTTCTGCTGGGCTCCTCTTACGGCGACCAGTAGGTTGAGTCCACTGTCCCTTCTCCTGCATTCTTCCTTCAGCCAATTAATCACACAGACCCAACTGAATCTTCCCTGAAAATTGTGTGGCAATCTATGGACTCGTCTTGAGCAGTACTTGTTCAATTTTTCGTCCGACGATCTGGTCCATTTAGCAGTGTTATTAACCGTCTTAATTAAAACCTCCAGGGTGTGCACATCGGCAAAGGCGACTTCGATAGGATGCATTTTTCCGCCGTACGAATTGCAGTTGGCGTGGACAAAGAATCCTATATTCTGAGCCATCATAAGGTACAGACTGCTAGGACTGAAAAGTATGCAGGAGAGCTGTATGGCGAATGACCACATGATGGGTGTCGATGTTTACACATACAGTGCTCAGATAATATCAGGTAAAATTTTGAAAGGTTGTAGAGGTGGCCAAAATATGCATTTTTATTATTTAATTTATTTATCTTTAATTTGCATGAGATTTACACGAACTTGTGGTATTCGACAAAATTGCTCAAGAACTATAGAAATTTGGATTATTTTAAACATAATCTCTCTGCATGTATATTTGTAAAAGTAGACATTTTTCGTTATATGATGGCACATATCAAGATTCGTTCTGCTAGATGAACGTTTTCTACAACAAAACCTCAGATATAAGCTTTCTGGGGTCATTATTAACGCATTAATAATTACTTCATTGTTAGAGAGCTGAGTTAACTGTTGAAATTGTCACTTTTTCATACGAAAGTGAATTCGAGTAGAGCATGTTTTCTCGGAGCTAATATTTCTTCACATGAAGCAAATTCTCAACTGATTCGTGGATGTTGTAAATTTTTAGATATAGACAAGGTGAAAGGAATTTTTGAAAAATATAAAAGTCTTCATGACATCAATTATTAAGTTGGTTTTAAGTTTCTGTAGTTACAATTTATATGTCGTACATGAAAATTTACCCGAGTTTTTGAAAAAAATAATAAATAAAACTCTGCTGTTCATACTCACATATTTCGTGCAAATATAGAAGAAGAATGGAGATTTAAAAAAAATTATTCAGGTGTTAGGAATCTGAAAAATTTCAAATGACTGTATAGAAAAAATAAATGCAATATTTATAATTTATTTGTTACTAGCTGATAAACCAACATTGCTTGGGGTCCATATTTTTTTCATCTGCCCGTCTCCGTATTTTTTCTACAAATATTGTCATTGACTTTCCCCCAACAAACATAAATCTCCTTCGAATCCCTTCTTGTTAAATTAAAACTTTCAGATTTAGTATTTTTATTACCTTATAACAAACAGTATGGTTTGAATGAAAATGCCGGAAATTTGGGAAAAGAACATTTATTTTAAACTTTTAAACATTATACCGAACAATAAGTAATACAACTTTATAATGTGCAAATACACTATACAGAATTTATCCGGCGTTGCTGATTAAAAATATAAATTAAAAAAATCTTTAAAACAAACAAAATGTTAACAAAATATGCATTGCAAAATAAAACATTAAAAGACAAAAAAGGGGAGAAAAATGCAAACAAACGATTTTTTTCAGATGTTTATAAATTAAAACACAGAAACATAATATTTCGCCATGCGATTTGCGAATCGTTTGCAGAAGAAAGGCGTTTCCGAAAAATTTTAAAAATTGCCAAAAATCAGACAAGTTACACAGTTGTTTCAAATTACTCTTATTAGAACAGTGACATTTTGGACTTTACAATGATATAAAAATTACGATAAAAAATTACGAAAAATCGAGAAAATAGAAGACCACTTAACATTAAATGAATAAAAATCTAATTCGAATTTTAAAAAAATTGCACCTTGTGCCAAATTTGGTATCGGTAAGTCATCCCCGTATATACTTCTAACCTCAGTTCCCAAACTGAAAAATATTGTGAAGTGAAAGACAATACATTCATTTAAGATTTATTCAAGTAAATTTAGAAGAATAACTTCGGATTTATCAGCTTAGAAACAGAAAACAGTTTTGAAAAACATCGTTGTATAACTGCTAGCGATGAATATCGGACATTTTTTTTCTGAGAATAAATAAATGAAAAAAGTTAAACTTTCACATCACAATAATACAGAATTTATATATTTTAAATGCTGCTGTCAAAAAAATTACTCTCCCTGAAATAGATAAATTTTCGAGGCAATAAATTAAATTTTAGAAACTGTTTGTAAAATGATACAATTGTAAAAATAAACGCAAAATAATAAAAATAACGGTAAATTCTTCGAACATTTACCAAATGCATCTTGTAAATGTTTGAAGAATTTAACTGCATTTATGTTCACGATTAAAATTCAATTTTAAGGAACTATAATTAAAAGATTATGTCCTGAAATAAATTTCGGGAAAACTTAGTCGTGAAGACATAAAATATTATTTACGTTGCTAGAAAAGGTCCACCAAATAATGTTAAGTTTACTAAAGAGGGGCCGAAATTCACAGTAACAACTGGAGGGCAGTATACTTTATACCATTCTTCATTTGAAACTCATAAACATAAACAGCATTTGCTGCCCTTTAGTTTTTTCTCGCGATATTGCAAAAAATATAATTTAAAATAATGTTCTACATTTTTAACTCAGGTTAATAAATTTTGTTCACTTTTCTATCACGAGTGCAAACATTAAATTTTATCCTAGAGTAAAATCACATCATCTCTTGAATGTTTTAAAAAATTTCGGTGCATTTTTTTTGCCAGAAAATGATATCTAATAATCTGTTAGAAGCTTTCCTTATATTTTATTTTTTGTGAAACAAATCTTGAAAAACATCAGCGGCAAAAAGAGAAACAAGTTCTCTCATTCGAAAAGAAATAATTCTATTTTCTTGCTACGACGTTTTGTTAGAAAGTTAGTCACGAAAGAAGAACAGTTGCGAAAGTTTTGCTTTCTTTGGTGCAGAAATTAAATTTTTCTCCAGACCAGTTTAGTGACGTAGAGCAAGGATAATTTTCTTAGCAAAATCATCCATGGATGACCCTATATTCACGATACGTATACTTTGAAAAAAATATTTCTGCTGTTAATAACTGGAAAACTTTGGTTCAAAATTTTATTCTGCTAAAAATGAAATGTTAATGCTAAACGAACACGTTTTCATGAGCAAATCACGAAAAAAAAAAAAAGAATCCAGTCGCGCATGCTCACATATGTAATTAGGTAGATTTTTCTGCGTTAAAGAGGTTTTCCAAGTCTTTTTCGTTACATTGGCACACAAAACTTTAACAAAACTATTTTCCGTTTGTGAAACTTTTTGCCTCATTCTTTCTGTTGTTGTTGACCCAGTTTCTTCACGTTAGAATTAAATCGTAAGAGATATTTATTCTCATACTTTTCTGTTGTTATTGTATGTGTATGGAAATCAACTTGTTCTCTTGAAAACTCCGCGATTCCTTTTTTCGTGCGTGTGTTTCCAACTCTTCAAGATACTGTGTGTGTGTTTCTCATGGATTTTATTCTTGTGGCATCCAATAGTGAATTTTGCACTCTACACAACGATATATTTGAAATATGTGTTTGTTACCGTGTTCGGATCAAAACATGTGAAAATCAAAATTTTCATTTTTGAAATGGATAAAATCCAGCTGTCTTTCTAAAGGAATTATATAATTCTGGGGTAAGTGTTCCCAATTTGCTATGATCTGATAGTGTACTGTGTTTTTCTGTTTCTAGAAACAATTATTTTTAATCTAGAATAATTTGTTGATTTTGTTTTTTGTGAATTTTAAACCTTTTTTTCGTGTCACGGCTACTGGCGTGTTGTTTACTTTTATAATCTCAAATTTACTCTCCTACATTAGCTCTACTTTTTAATATATCCTACTATGCTATAGAGAGTACATTTTTGTATCGATCCATATACATCATTTATCTATCTGAATTTAGTGGTTGATGTTTTGTGTGTGTAAAATGTATACCCTTCTTAAAAGTCACCACATTTTGATAAATTTTTTCTCTGTCCAACTTTAAATAACTTAAATTCCATCAAAGGTCGTTATCAGAATCTGAATTTTGTTTTTGTTAAACTCTGATTTATAGCAATGAATTATTCTTAATCTAGAATAATCTGTTGATTTTTTTGTGAATTTTAACCTTTTTTTCTTATTACTTCTGCTGGCGTGTTGTTTACATTGCTACTTTCAAATTTACTCTCCTCCATTAGCTACGCTTTTGAATAATATCTTACTATGTTATAGAGAATCGATCATAGATCGATATTTATCATTTATCTTTCTGAGTTTGGTGGTTGTTGAATTTTTTTTATAAAATGTATCATCCTTAAAAGTCATGATATTTTAATAAGTTTTTCTATGTCCAACTTTAAATAAATTAAATTCTATCAAAGGTTGTGATCAAAATCTGAATAAATTGCTTTCTGAATTTTGGTTTTTAAATTCCGATTTATAGCAGTGAAATATTTTTAATCCAGAATAATTTGTTGATTTTTTGTGAATTTAATTTTTTTGCATTACTTGTGCTGGCGTGTTGTTTACATTTCTACTCTCAAATCTAATCCCCTCCATTAGCTCCGCTCTTTAATATTATCTTACTATATTATAGAGTAAATTTTTGCATCGATCCATTTTTATCAGTTATCTTTCTAAGTCTGCTGGGTGTGTATTCTTTTTTTTGAAAAAATGCAGGGGAAACCGGGGCTAAACAGAACTACGGGGTAAAACAAAACCCTCTAATTTTTTCGTCCAGTTTGTTGCCCAAATTAGTGGAAACTACTTGAATTTCATGATACATCCTACTGCACATAATTGAGCTGACAAAGACCATGAAAGTTGGCTACTAAGTATAGTTTAGAAGATTTCCTCGTTTTTGAGCATAATACTGTAGTTTCATCGAGTTTTCTTCCTAAGTAAATGCAAATAAGTTATTATTATGTTTAGATAAGCTCTACTTTTTCGTTAATATTACTCTTTGGACTGTTCATTTATGTACCTGTAATGTAGTTCCTTACTTTCTAGATTAGCCTTATAGTAGTTCTTTGTTAACCTCTGTCTGGACTTGGAGCATTACGGACCGGGACAAAACGGCACCCGGTTCCGTTTTGCCCCAGTGTAATTTGCCTATTGCCGGAGAAGAAAGTGCTGACGAAGATGCATTGTGAGTTTTGTCGTTGATTTTACTTTTCCTTTGTTTAATTTTTAATTACCAATATAATGTCTGAAGTAATTTTATTGGGATTTCTTATACTCAAGATAACATATGATATGTTGTATAGCCATAGGAAAACAATCCTTTTTTATATTTAAATATTTTTAAAGAGAACATAAAACCGGGTTCTGTTTTGCCCCGGATCTGGGGCAAAATGGACCATTTGACAAAGCTTACGAAATCGTGAATAACTAATTTCTAAATTCATTATGTGTGCCAAATAAATAAATTTTATAAAGATGCATTTTCAAACTTCTCTGAGTATTATTTACCCTTTTACAGCCCTCCAAACCTTAAGTATTCCGTTTTGCCCCGGGTTCCCCTACCCTTTTTAAAAATTACCATATTTTGATAAATTTTTCTATGTACAACTTTAAATAACTTAAATTCTATCAAAGGTCGTGATCAGAATCTGAATAAATAGCTTTTTGAATTTATACGTTTAACCTCTGATTTAAAGCAGTGAATTTCTGTTCTCTAGTTCGGATTTTCAATATTTTTTTTCTAAAGTTAATTCTTGAATTTTATTACCTAACTGCTCGTTTTTAGTAAATGCCTGAATTTTATTTCTTAGAGAGTTTTTCAGATATTGTCTAAACTAAAATAATATAATAATGTCTTAAGGGTTTTAAAAACTCCGCTTGGATTTTATTTCTTCGAAAAGTTGTAAAAGCTATCCTAGGAATGATAGAATTTTTAATATTATTTTATAATGAATGCTTATAATAGACAACTGTTAACGTTTTATGGTTTACTTCAAATTTTCAAGAGTATTTTTTTTAAACGACAACACTAATTACATAAACATACATACTGAAATACAAATACACAATTCCTACTCTAATTATGTATTATTACGTATAATAGATTTTTGTTTTCATTCTAGGTTCTAACAAAAGTCTACTTATTAAATAATTCGCGATAGTTGCCGAAAAATATTATCATAATTAACAGGTCTGAAAGCATCTCCTAAATTTCTAAGTGGGCAACTCAATTGATTTGATCAATAAATCAACAATTCAGTTTTTTTTTTTGGAGAATTATGCTCTCACATAACACCTGTCGATTATATAATAAGGTAATGTACTGTAGAAATCCCAGACCAAGCATTTCTCGATTAATTGCCATTTATTATGTCATTCAACTGTTTAAATAATATTAAAATATTTACTGTTAGAAATTTATTTATAAAGACGATCCTTAATATTTTCTTTAATCACTGCTCCATTTTATACTACTTCGCTCTACAACAACCAGCGAGATAAATCATTTCTTTGGCTAAAACATCGTATACTGTTTAGTCACAGTCGGCCACAAAATAAACCGATCACTAGTTCGGGTGTTTGGCGAAGCTAAAAAAAGTTATTTATTAGTTGATTTAATCAACAAAAAATAATCAGTTTTCTGAAAATAACTGAAATACGAATGAAACAAAAATATTTCTAAATCCTATAAAGAAAATGTACGAGCTTGTCCAAAGAAATGTATTCTTGCGTTCAAATAAAAATTATCTTTACATTTTACTATTATCAAAAGAAAAAAAAAGATATAAAAAATCGGCAATTCGCAGTCCTGAAATACCGAATGATCTGTGGCAAGAGCAATGAAAAGGGAAATATTTTTTTCTTTTGAATATCTGCAATTCGTAAAATGAATGATGAAAACGTGGCTTTGAAAATTCTGAATTTAAAACTGACATCATTTCTAAGTTCATCACTTAAGAGTCAGCATGTATCATAAACTCCAAAGAATTCTTGCCTTTCAATTGAAAGCATATATAGCACTGACCGACAGATACGATAAAAATTATTTAAAATCATTTATAGGATAACATTATTTAATCTCCACTCGTTAGTAAATATAAAGGCCATAAATTGGGTTGCTGTCACAAAAAAAAGGATCTTTCAGATGTGCTTGCTTTCGTTGTCTCTGCCTTAACACTCTTACTATCTAATGGTATTCTTAATGATGTGCTGACCAGGATAATGGAAAAATACTTGCCAACGCAGAATGTCAGACATAGCTTTTTCCTTTTCTCCGAACGCAAACTTAACAGAAATTTTACAGATTATCCCACATTTGCTTTGTGATTTGCCACAAGAACGCAGAATTAGAATTGAATTTCATCAGACATGAAAAATCTTTGTATCATGATGAAATTTTGTTATTTATTACTGAGAAGAAAGTTTTGCACATTATTCTTTGTGCCAGTATGTTAAATAGTTTGATGTTCTGAAAATGTATATGTGTTTATTTTTATATTTCAATAAAGAAATATATATCATTAAATTCATTATCATTATTTTATTCTCTGGTAACCGAATTGAATATAGCAGATGCTTTTCAAAGATCTTGCATTCAGTTAGAAAATAGCTTTTTAAGTCCATATATTAAGAATTTGAATGTATCAAGAATTTGAAAATATTTTTGCATTCCGACAAAAAAAATTTCTGATTTCTACAGATCAGTAACACACACGCGGGATTCAAATTTTATAGCTGCTTAATTTCATGCAGAATAACTTTAAAAAATTCTCATATTCAAATTGAAAAATATTTCGAAGTGGAATACTAACAAATTTAATGTACCCAAAACTTCAAAAATTCTTCATTTCAAACTGAAAATATTTCTAGGTCTTACAATTTAAATGTGGCAGACATTTGAA
>BGPR01000914.1:141121-251333 GCA_013235015.1 Araneus ventricosus
TTGACTTCGTTCAGTTGCATTATTGCTCTTCCCACGCAAAGGAAAGTAGTGGCGGGAGAAAAATAATATACACATTTAAAGACTTAGTCACGTGGCTGAAGAGACACTACTGCCTCCCGGCAGGATCACATTTTATTTGAGTCTGTCGCTGCAGGCGTTGTTGGAAAAATCAGTTTCTTTTCGCTCATTGAGGTAATATTATGAATAAATTACTTCTAGTCGCTATGTATCACGATAGAATATTAATACCAATCGAGACTGAAAATGTTCAATTCAAGGGACTAGAAGTATCTCACATTGTTTCAGCAATGTTTATTTCTTTCGGTTCTGAGATCTATGTTGGTACTTGTTTCCAGTTACATAATATTATCTCTCCACGATGACTGAAAATAGTCAGCAAATATCTTGTAAGCTTCCTTTTGTTCATTTTTTTGAAGAATTTTTATAACATTTTGAAATTATTTAAAGTCAGGAACTTAAATTCTCTTTGAAATTTTATATCATAAATTAGCATATTCGATTCATTTAATGGATTTATTCTGCATTGTAAAATATTCGATCTCCACAAAACTGGTGAAAAATTCTGATTTCAAATAAAATGAAGTATTTTATTCATTCAGTAAGAACTACTCTCATTTACATAAATGCATCACGACATTACCCCAATAAAAAACTAAACCTCTATTGTAAAATAACCATATGCGAAACTATTATGCTTTCATTCTAAAAGAAAAAATTCTTTGTGAATGCTTCAGTATTTAAATGACTGAGATAAGAGATTTTGCTTATCAAATTTTAAAGAGCAATCGTTTTAATTTTAAAAAATGGAAATTGACTGCTCGTTAGGATCCTAGATTCTAGTTAATTTTATTTGAGTAATACAACATGCAGAGATAATATTAGAACAAATTTATGATACCTTCTCCTCTGACACGATGTCGATATTTTTTCGGTGATTTTATATCACAGAATCACAATTCTGTCGATTTCGAGCTTTACTGAAATTGTGACTGCTTGGTATCGTCTTTTAGAATGATGTTATTTTGAGTAAAGTACACAACGTGCAAGAGAAACAGTGCAAATTTTGGCAATCTCTTGTTTATTACCTATGCCAATATTTTTCTCAGCTTGCATTATAATTGTGATGATGCTGATAGTGAAAATGTTGGATTTGATTCAGCGCAGGTTTTGATACAGTAACAAATCTAAAAAAGATTCCTGTGGATTTCATATCTAGCATTTACTTATTCAGGCAAATGGACTTCTTGTGTGTATATGCATGTGCAAATGTATCGTGATATCATTCGAGTAGATCCATTTGGAAAAGAAGTTCAAGTCCCGCATGTCTCGTTTATTGTTGAGTAAGAAAGTCTTTCGTATTGTTTACTATAAAAACTTCTAATCTTATTCACTGTGTTGATCCTCTGTGCAGTAATAAAGTATTAGTATAAAGGAATTTAAGAAGTTTTCGGTTTGAGTCGATGCAAAAAATAAATCCCTTGTCCTGGTTTATTGGTGAGAGAAGTCTCTTTCTTATTGTCTACTGATTAAAACTCTCTAAATTCTATTCATTTGTGTTATTCCTGTTTTTTGATAATAAATATTAGTATAGAGGAATTTAAAAGTTTTCGGTTTGTGCAAATGCAGTCGTTTGTCAGCGTCTGCATGACTAATTATCCAAGTGGATTTCCGCTGATTGAATTAAGTCTATTTCTTGTATTCTGGATTTTTGCAACCTATTGTGTTTACTTAGAAGCATTGCTGTGCTGTTAATTAGATTATATAATAAATCCTTGCTACATAATAATAATCTTCGCTTCTGTTCAAATGCATTTTGAACATGTTTTGTGAAACGTTGCACTATTAGCGATTCAAAAACATTCTAAGTCAGAGGGTTTATTTTAATGATTTTAAATATCACAACGCCATCTTATATAAAATTGATCGAGTCAGTTAATTTTGTTTGATTTGATATCTGTAGTAAAAATTGTCAGTGATTGAATTTGAAATTAATATAAAACTTAACTTTAATATAAATGTAAAAAACCATCTCTTTAAAGTATTAAGTACAGCTTGTCTCCAAATACATACTGAGTATCAGATAAAATTATAAGAGCTGAATTGATAATAAATTACAGTCCTTATTCATATGAATTTATACTCAAAAATCAAGACTCTGCTTTTATGAGAAACAATTGTGTGATAAACCTTTTTCCTAGGACTGACTATTTGAAATATATATATAAGCCTAAAATAAAATAAAACGAATTTTGTTAAGAATGAAAGCGAAATTGTGGTTTTCATCATATAAATTCTATATCTCTTTTAATCTCGTTGTGATGAAACTTGAAAAAGTATTTTATTATTTAAAATTTCTTCAGGGTCATTAAATTTTATGAATTTTGGATTGTTAAGCAAATGATGAAAAAAAGAGTGAAAAACTCCGTCAGTTTAGAGTGACTTCAATAAAAACACATTATTCAGTCATAAATATCCACTACAATGTTAAGAATAAATTATTTTAAAAAAAATATATTGAAATATATTTTTAAATAAAAAATTAATCGTTTATGTATAGAATATCAAAGTGGATTATAAGAACTTACTACAATTGTTTCAAATTATTAGTGGAAAATTCTGATGAAATATAATTATAATGAAACTTAACAATATTTTTTTAGCATTTCCGTTTCTTTAAATAACTGTTAAATCCACTGTTTATTGAAAATCAAAATGATTGCACGAAGGTAATCTTATTTTAATCAAATTTGTTTTTTTTTGTGATAAACTGTTCTTGAGATTATAAAAAAGAAAGAAGACATTAAAGTTTGTTGCTTAAAATTTGAAGAACTAAAACAAGTCAAGAAAAAAAATTAAGGGATAACAAACCCAACCCCAAACATAAAACAGCCACACACGCATAATAAACCAAATCTGTTCATTACAGAAGTGAATGTTATATTTTCTCTGATTATACAATGGAAAATTTAAGTTCCCAACAGGAAAAACGTAGTAATCAATGATAGAAAAAAACCCGTCAAATTTCGTGAGTTCAATCCAAGGCAAAAATGAATTAAAACATTAGCCAATCAAAAAAATTTGCATCAAATTTTTAACTGCTCTAATAGCTGGGATTTCGAACGAAAATAAAAAAAATTCTCCTGTTCGCCAAAATCAAATACTTTCTAATTCCATAAAAAAATATGACGCGATTGAAAATTCTTGTATTCAAATCAGAATTATATGTAAATTTTACAACCGATCAGAAAATAATCAAGCAAGTTTTTAATTTTTAGGTTCAAAACTGAAACCGATGAGTGAGCTGTAATGAAGAAATATGAAAAAAACTTTTTGTGTTGTAAAAAAAATTTTTTAGTTATGTATTTTACATTTATTAAAATCTTTAAAATTACTTGCTTTTTTATTCTGAAGTATTTCCTACTTTAATTATAAAAAATGAATTTGAAAAATATCTCCTAAGATAATTTCTCACTCTTAACAAATTGTTGCTGAATGTTTTGAAAATTTTCGAAATTAAATCCAAGAAATATTTAGCTACAGCCATTTTTAAACCGTACCAAAAAAGTTAAGCGAAGAAAAAAAACTTCAACGAAAATTATATAACTTCTCCAACTCGCTAGTAAAACCAAAATCGTCACTTGTCTCAATGAAAAAATATTTAAAATTATTTTCCCACTTGTTTGTAAAGCATACAACAAGACCGAAAATCTGGTATCTAAAATGAAACTTTCAAGATGTTTTCAATTGTGTTGTCTATGTCTTAACGCTTTTACAATCTAACGCGATTGTTAATGATTTTCTGACAAGGATGATGAATAAATGCTTACCGCTAAGAATGTCCACAAACATTGTTTTTACTTTTCTTCAGATGAACTTAACAGAAATTTTGCAGACGTTTCCACAGATTACTCAGTGATTTGCCGAAGAACATAAATTAGAATTGAATTCCATCAGACATGGAAGAAATTGGTTCTTGTACAACTTTTATTTTGTTTATTACTTGCAAAATATTTAAATATTGTGCCAGTATATTAAAAAGTTTGATGACCTGCGAATGCGTTTCGTTTGTTTTATATTTTAAAGAATTCTATTATTAAATGATTTCTCATCTTTAATTCTTGGTTACTTTCTTGAAGATAAGCAGAAACATTTAAGACCCTACATTCATTTAAAGTGTTTTTAACTAATAATTTTGAGAATAATGTAGCAGGAACTTTGAGTATTTTTGTAATTCAACTAAAAGTTTATGAGTTTTAGAGATGAGTAACACACAGTCAGTCGAAATTCTAAGTTTTATAGCTACTGAACCGCACCCAGAATATCTTTGAAAATTCTCATATGCAAATTTAAAAATATTTCTAAGTCAAATGTTAAAAATTTAATGCTTAACTATAACTACTGAACAGTGTAAAGTATTTGAAAAATCTTATTTTACAATATGAGAAAATATTTCTAAGCCTTCTGTCAACTAATTAAATGCATCAAAAACTTTAACAATTCTTCTTTTTTAAGTCTTCATTTTAAATGGAAAAAAAATTTCAATCTCTGGATGTAGAAATTTATTTAGAGCTACGATGTTTGGACAGTTTTTAATATCAAAGACTAATCTAAAACGATGCCAAACATAGAGAAATTTTCCAATTATGTTGAAAGTGTTTAAAATTCTACGTTAACAAATGAATATAGTAAAATCTTTGAAAATATTTCTAAGTTCTGGAATATAAAAATATATGGTTTGTACTTTGAAAATATTCTGCCATTCAAACCGAAAAACTTTTTAAATATTTAGATGAAATTCGAAGTTAGATAAATTCTGAATTAAAAAATATGAAAATAGTTTGCTAAAAAAACAATGCCGTAGATTTATGAAATAATTCCAAGACATTCAAATAGCAAAAGGAAATTCCTCGAATATACGAAATATTCTCGATTCAAGTTGAAAATTTTCTTTCTAAAAAATTTCGAACTGAGAATCTTTGTAGTGCTTATATTAAAAAATGATTCCATGACTAAGTCTGAAAATAGGAAACGTAAGATCATAAAAAAAATTTCGAAAAAAATTTTAAGAAATTTGTTTTTCTGTCCTTACACTACGAAAACCAATTAAGTTCGAAGTGTGGAAGAATAACTGAGGCCAAAACTACCAAACTTAGGGAAATTCCATTTTAGAAAATGTTTCAAAGTCCTAGGATGAATGAAATAAATTCTTTAAAATATTTCTGTTTCATAAAGAAATAGAAAGATAGTAATATCATAGTTCGAATATCATATCATCACCTCAAATATCATGGTTCGAACTTAGAAAAATCTGATATTCAATAATTTAAAAGTATATGAAAGTTCCACCAAACAACCCAATACCTTAAAAATATAAAATAATTCTGCCATTGAAATACAAAAGGAAAATTCGGGAACATTAAAAAATTCTGAGCATTAAGATAAAATTATATTCCATGTCCAATACCTTAAAGGAAGAATTCTTAGTTCATTGTTCAGCTTGTATGATAAAATTTTACATATAAAGTTGAAAATATTTTTAATTTTTTAGAAATGAAACAAGAAAAGAAAACATGTGAGGGTGAAATAAAATTGACATTTCACAGAGAGAAACATTTTTTAGTTATACAATTATAAAATTGAATGAGCGTGAAGTTTGGAAAAACATAAGTCCGACAGATGCCCAAAAGTTTAAATAATGAAATTTAAATTTTCTTTAAAATATCTGATAAAAATCTAAATCAGAATATTTCTAATTTTTTTAGTAACGAAATCAATCTGCGATTAATGTAAATATCTTCTTAAATTAACTTTTAGAAAACTTTCACTTTCTATCGAACATTTTTTATAAATCCATAGTTCATACTAACTTCATTGTACAAAAGAAACTTTTGATTACGATTTCAAAATGACCGAAACCGCAAGTAAAATTTACTTATTTGAAAGCATTTCTAAGTTCTTCAAATAAAACGTGAGAATCTTAAAAAATTCTGACATTCAGATAAAAATATTTCCTTGCCCTGCTTTAACAACATAAAAACCAAACCACTAAACCCTTAGAAATTTTTAACAAATATGTCTAAATATAAGAAAGAAAATAAAGTCTCGATAAGTCTGAAAATTTCAAACTAAGAATCTTGTAACGCTTACGTTAACAATCAACTATGACCAAGTTTGAAATGCCTAAGTTCAACCATAAATAAAACTTTGAAAGATCTTTATAATTCAAGAACGTTTTTTTCTATGTCACGGTTGCCAGTACCGTGCAGGTAGAACAATAATTTGGACAATTATCGAAGTCCAAGCAATTAAAAGAGAATTACAAACTGAAAATTTTTCCACTTAAAGCGAATATATTTTGAAATCCTACAATTAACAAACTAAATACTTTAAAATATTTCTAAGTCCTGAAGTATAGAAAGATATATGACTCGAGCTTTGAAAATTCTGAAATCCTACAAATCTTAAGTTACAGTTCGAACTTAGAGACATTCTGCATTCAATAATTCAAAGTATTCCTAAGTTCGCAACAAAACAAATACCATAAAATTTCCTAAATTTTCTAATGCCTACAAATCGGAAAGGAAAATTCAGCGAACTTGGGAAATTCAGATATTCAAAATAGGAAAAAATATTCTAAGTTCACAGTTCTTGACAGAAAGTTCCATCTTAGAGTAATTCTGCTTCGAACTGACGCTTTTCTACGTTTACATAATTATCGGAATATCTGTTTGCAGATTTGACAGCATTCTACCTGACATCGATTCAGAGATGAGAATTGCTCTAAAGTTCAGATCGTTATATACTCAGCCAATAATGAAAAAAGCTAAGAGAAGGGAAGTTAAAACAAGCAAGAAACGTGACTGGGATACGCTTTAACGTTCCGCGTCAGCATTGTTTTAGCTGATGTAATCGCAGACACCTGGTCAGTTTATGATCTGAACTTTTTAGAAAATTTGATTAGAGACAGTTCTGCGGCGTAGAACAACTCTAAAACTTCTTGTGGATGATTCACATTTCAGTATTTACTACTTCGCTAAATGGATCTTTTGGAATAGATATCGTAATCGAAATGTATCATGATATCATTCAAGTTAATGTGTTTGAAAAACATTTCCAATCTACAAATCTCATTTCACTGTAAATAAGAAATTTTTAAGATTATTTTAAAAGGTTAGAAGTATATTGCTGTTTATTCTCTTTTCAAGGACAAAATATATTCATTTTAGAAATAGGTAGTCACGTGGCTGGGAAGCATTACTGTGCTCGAGTCAGTCAGATGTGATTCTGCTGTCGGCGGACTCTCTGACTTGTTGAATCAACTTCTTCGAGCTTTTACATAAGAATGTTACTTTAATGAATAAATTATTATCTGATTATTATATCAGAAAGAATTATAGTTGAAAATTCAGATTTGACATTTCAATTTATTGGGCTAAAAAATTGCTCACATGTTGTTTTAGATTACTATTATTTTGGAATTTATATTCTTCTCATTTGTGAGAGCTTAACTTATTATTTTCACACATTGCTTTTCCTGTCAGAATTGTCCTCTGTCAATGGACCACAGATTTGACAAAAGATAAGGTTAGTCTTTTATTCATTTTGTGATATATTTTTATAAAAAAATTTGGAATACTTATTAAGAGTATAAACTTATATTTCTTTTAAACTTCATATTAAATTACACAATTTGTTTGTTTAGATTTTTATGGTCATTTCTGAACAGTACAAAAATTCGTAGTTCAGAAATTGGGTGAAAAATCTCTGATTTCTAATAGATAAAAAATTTTTTTTTCATTCACTAGAATAAGGATTATTTGGAATATTGACATTTAAAATTTATCTCTTTTTAACATATCTCTTGGATGGATATGTATGAATTAAATTCTACACATTCATTCAACTGCAAATTCTCAATATTTCAACTGATTGGTAATTAAGTAAACCTTTCAAATTTTTATTTGAAAATTTATTGTCGAATAAAGTTTAAGAAATGTTAATAGCCTGATCGCCTAGTATCCTATCTAGAATCATATGTTTTGATCATACCAAAACATGAGATAATAAGTGCAAATTTATAATAGTCCTGCCCTTTACATATGTTATATTTTTTCACAGTCGGATATAATCACAGAAACCTCTTCCTTTCATGATAAAAAGAAATTTCTGCAATTTTATTCAGAGACAAACATAGAATAACTCTTAAAAAAATTCATATGTGAATAGATAAGCATCGTAATATCATACTTATCATTCAGATACACCATTTGGGAAAAACTTTGGCTCCATATCTCGATTCGCAGAGGGAGTAAGCAAGTTTTTTCTTTTTATCAAAATGCCTAATTTATCTCATTGCATTATATCTGACTTGAGTCCATTAGTTAAAGAGTTCGCATTATTCTGTATCTTTGAAAATCCTTTGCTTTTTAATTAAATATATTTCTAATTATTAGTATAAAAATAGAGTGAAAAATAATTTCTGATTATTTCTACTATTAAAACATGTTGTTGAAAGTTGTTTTCGAAATAAAAAAAAACAACATATTTACTACAGTCATTTAAAACCTTACAAAAGAAAAATTACAAAAAAAATAAAAAAAATTGAGGAAAAACAATGTTCTTTTTATTTCGAACTCACCAATAAAGTCAAGATACTCTCATATCTCGATAAAAAATTATTTAAAATTATTTTCTCCACTCGTTTGTAAGTATAAAACAAGCGAAACATTTGATTTCAAACATAAAAAATGGATCTTTCAGATGTTTTTTAATTCTATTGCTTCTGTCTTACCGCTTTTACAGTCTAGTGCGATTGTTAATGATTTTCTGACACGGATGATGGAAAATCTTCCCAGACAGAATATCACAGAAATTGCTTTTTTCTTTCCTTCAGATGAACTTAACAGAAATTTTACAGACTTTCCACGGTTGATCAGGGATTTCCGCAAGAACGCAGAATTAGAATTGAATTTCATCAACCATAAAGAAATCATGCCATGAAGGAATTTTATTTATTTATTACTGAGAGAAATTTGTACAGTATTATTCTTTGTGCCAGTATATTAAACAGTTTAATGCCCCACGAATGTGTATCTATGTTTGTTTTATTTTTTACAAAAGGATTGCATAAATGTTTTATTATCATTTTATTCGTTGGTAACTTAACTGAATACATCAGAAATTTCAAAGATTTTACATTCAGTTGGAATAAGTTTTTAAGTCAATAAATTAAGATAGATTATCAAGAACTTTGAAATATTTTGTATGCTAATTTGAAAAACTTCTGAGTTCTAAATATGAGAACCCTTACTTGGTCAAAGTTTAGTTTTATACTCTTCAACTAAATGTAGAATCGTTGAAAAATTCTTTTTTATAAAATGCAAAATATTCCTAAGTTAAATAATAATTGAATGCACCATCTTTAGAAAACAATATTCCTTAGTCCCTACATTTAAAAGAAATAAAAACTAGTACAAATCAAGGAAAAATATTTTAGTTCGACGTTGCGAAAATATAAAAAGTAGTATGAAAAAATGTCAAGTGTTTTCTGTCAAAAATACTTTCTCTGTTCATTTACATAGATGGCATTCAACATTTATCTTTGCGATAAACGGATCTCTATTGTAAATACGTCATATGGAAAGTATTTGTTTCAATCTAGAAGAAAAAAATATACATATGAAATTCTCAGTATTTTAAGGACTGGTATTTAGAATATTTTAGTGAATTATCCTAATTCTAAAGAGAACGGTCTTAAAAATTTTTTTTCAGAAAATGCTGAAATTGACTGTCGTAGGATCACTTTAGTATAATTTTGTTTTAAGTATTACAACGTTCAAGAGATACATAGTGAAAATTTAATGATTGCTTTCTGCTTCATGACGATGTCCTGGCATATTTATTCAGCCAAAAGCATATATAATCTGAATTTTTATGATATTGACTTGACTGAGAATGCGTGCTTGCGTAGCGTCTTTTCTAGAACATGTTATTTCCTTTGAGGGATGCATAAAGTGATCGAGATAATCAGTCAATTTTTTATGACATGTTTTTCCAGTATACATTATAAGCCGATATAATTACAGATACGATGAGAATTTTGAAACTATCAAGGGCTCTTGATTTCGACTTAGTTCTGGTCTACATGAAAACAACATCAAAAAGATTTCTGTAGATTTATCCACATTCAGCATTTACTTATTTCGCTAAATTGGATCTAACGTTTCAGTATATGATGTGTAAATATATCATGATATCATTCACTATAGATCTTGTTGGAAAAAACTCGATCCCCATGTCTCCAATTTATTGCGAGTAAGGAAAGTCTCTGTTTTCTACAAAAACTTCTAATTTATCTCACTTTATTCTATGTTTGATAATAAATATTAGGTATATAGAGGAATACTTTTTAGGTTTGCGCTATGGTAGGTCGTTTTATTAACTTAAATAATTTTTAAATTATCATAAACGTTCTTTATAAAAAATTTATTGTGTATTTGCATTTCTTTGAATTTTTACTATTTGTGTGGTTATTAAAAATATCGTTGAGAGTTGAAAATTTCAAACTTGACAAATGCAATTTTAATAAAAAAATCAACTAACGTAATTGCTTTAAAAAATCATTATGGCTTGTCTTGAATGCACTGATATCACTGATAAAATCGTAAGGCTGAATTGATGATATAAATTATTCCTTATACATATGATTTGTAATTCAAAATCAATACTTTCTTATATGAGATACAATTGCGTGATAAACCTTCCGAAAGTGACTGTTTGATATAATATATAAGAGCCTTAAATAAAAAAACCCGCATTTTTAAGCGAATGTATGATAAATTACGCATTTCTATTTTCATCATATAATTTATATCTGTTTTAATCTCGTTGTGCATGAAACTTGAAAGTATTTTTAACATTTTAAATTTTCAGGGTCATTAAATTTTTTTACTACATTTGTATTGCAGAAGCAAATGATGAAAAAGAGTAGAAAACACTCTCAGTTTAGAGTGACTTCATACAAACACATTATTCAATCATAAATATCCACTACAATAGTTAGAGAATAAATTATTTAAAAAAATTAATATTGAAATATATTTTTAAATCTAAATTGATCATTTATGTATAGAATATCAAATTTATAAGAACCACACAAATTGTTTCAAATTATTAGTGGAAAAATTTGATGAAAAGATAATATAATGAAACTCGACAATATTTGCTACTGAATTTCCGTTTCTTTTAAATAATTGGTAGCCACTGTTTTGAGAAAATCAAAATGATTGCATGAATTAATCATAGGTTTTAATCAGATTTGTTTTCTTGTTATAAACTGTTAATGAGAAATTATATGGAAGAAATAACAGTTAAAGTTTATTTGCTTAAATTTTAAGAACTAAAACAAATCTAGGAAAAAATGAATGGCTAAAACTTACCAACCCCAAACAATAAAATACCGCACACACATGATAAATCAACTCATTCATTACTCTGTTGAGGTGTTTTGAATTTCCTGTTATAAAATGAAAAATTTAAGTTTCATATCGAAGAAACAGATAATCATCAAGGATTAAAAAATCAGTCATTTAAAAACTCACAAATACAAAAAATAACTAACAACAAAAATTCAAAAATTTGACATCTAAGTATTTTAACTGCTATAATTAACAACAAAAATTTCAAAAAATAAAAAATTCTTTCTTCAAAAACAAAAATATTACAAAATTTCATATAGAAAATATAAATGAGTGCTTTGAAAATTTTGTATTCAAATCAAAATTATTTGAAAATTTGACAACTGGACAAAAAAATAATCAAAAAAGATCAATTTATAGTTCAAATTCAAACCGAGAGTTATTTTGTACGAAGAATATGAAAATTTCTGTGCAATTAAAAAATGCTTAGTTAGGAATTTGCATTTATTAAACTCTTCTTGTCTTGTTTAATTCAAAATAGTTATAAGTTACTTGATTATAAAAGTTAATTGAAAAATAACTTGAAATAATTATCACTTTTAACAAAATTTGTTACTAAATGCTTGAAAATTTTCAGTTAAAACCAGAAATATTTGCTACCACCCATTTTAAACCTTACCGAAAGAGGTTAAGCGAAGAAAAAATAAAGACTGAAAAAAATTGAAAAAAGATTATTATATTTTATTTCCACTGGTTATTAAAGCCAGAACACTCACTTATCTCGATGGAAAAAATATTTAAAATTATTTTTCTCCACTAGTTTTGATAAGCATAAACAAGGTCGAAAATCTGATTGCATCCACAAAAAATGGATATTTCAGATGTTTTCCAATTTTGTTATCTTGTTTTTACCACTTTTACAATCTAATGCAATTGTTAACGATTTTCTGACACGGTTAATGGACAATTACTTGCCCAGACAGAATATCAAGAAACATCTTTTCTTACCTCGAACGTGAACTTAAAGAATTTTACGAGTTCCACAGTTGATTTGTGACCTGCCTCAAAAGCACAGTTAGAACTCGAATTTCATCAGATCATAAAATCATGGTGTCATGAAGGAATTTTATTATTTATACGAGAAGAAATTTTGAATATTCTTTGTACCAGTATTTTAAAACGTTTGATGTCCTGTGCATACATGTTTTTGTTTATCTTTTTTTTAAAATTGTGTTATTAAATGGTTTGTAATCCTTTTCGTTGGTAACTTTCTTGAATATAACAAAACATTTCAGAGTCCTACATTCATTTAAAAATAGTTTTCTAAGTTCATAAATTAGAGAAAGAAAGTATCAAGAAATTTTACGTATTTTTGTAATTCAACTAAAATGTTTCGAGTTCCACAGATGAGTAAAACACACCAGCGCGGTCGAAGACTTTTTATATCTAATAAACCGCACGAATATCTTCGAAGTCCAATGTCAACTAATTAAATGTATCAAAAACTTTGAACAATTCTTCCTTTAGATCTTTATTTTTAAATGGAAAAAAATTTCAAAGTCTCTGAATGGCGAAATTTATTTAGAGCGCGATGTTTGGAAAGATTTTTTAATATCAGAGACTAACCTAAACAACAATACAAAGCAGAGAATTTTCCAATTATGTTGAAAATTTTAAAATTCCTACAGTTATCCAACCAGATGTAGTAAAATCTTTGAAAATATTTCAAGTTCTGGAGATATAAAAAATATATGATTTGAGCTTTGAAAATATTCTGCCATCAAGCCGAAAAACTTTTCAAATATTTAGATGAAATTCGAAGTTAGTACGATTCTGCATTAAATAATAGAAAAAATAGTTTCAAACAAAAACAATACCGTAAAATTTATGAAATAATTCAAGACATTCAAATAGCAAATGGAAAATTCCTCGAACTTCAAAATATTCTCGCATTCAAGCTGAAAATTTTCTTTCTAAAATTTCGACTGAGAATCTTTCTAGTGCTTAATATTAAAAAATCATTCCATGACTAAGTCTGAAAATCTGTCTATGTCCAATCGTAAGTAACATTTCGATAAAATTTTTAAAGTACCCTATTATTAAAAAACAAAATCTTTATATTTAAATCGAGAGTTTTTTAAGTCTCACAATTAAATAAACAACTGAGCATAAGTTTGGAAAAATATACTATGTCCAACAGTTATCAACTCAACGAAGTAAAAAAATTTTCCAGCTGAAAATACAGCTCACGAATTAACAGAATTGAAAATATTTCTAAATCAGAAGATATAAAATGATATATGGTGCGAAATTTGGAAAATTCTGAAATTCAGCAAAAAATATAAATAAATCAATAAATAAAAGTCTCGAAATCTTCGAACATAAAATTCTGCATTCAATAATTTGAAAATGTCAGAGCAGAACGAATACGTTTCTAACGGATGTTCGCTTTCTAACAGGGCTGCGGAAAATTCTGATATTCAATGTCAGATAAATATAATATGTCTCACAGCTCATAAAGGAAAAGTCCAAACTTAGAGAAATTCTCCATTCAATAAATTAAAACATTTGAAATCAACGTAAAACACCACAAGAATTTAGAATGAACTTTAAAAGAATCTGGTATTCAATTCAAAATATTTC
This sequence comes from Araneus ventricosus, assembly GCA_013235015.1. Taxonomy (NCBI): domain Eukaryota; kingdom Metazoa; phylum Arthropoda; class Arachnida; order Araneae; family Araneidae; genus Araneus; species Araneus ventricosus. Next base: position 155,203 of record BGPR01000914.1, read on the forward strand.
TTTGACCTAAAATTTAAAAATAAAGGACTTGGGTTGTGTTTAATATCTATGTACGAAATCTCGAAAGATTGAATTATCAATTTTTGGTAGCTCACAAAAATCTGAAAAGTTCAGACTGATCTTTCTAATGTAAATTTCACTTTTCTATTAACGAAGTAGTCTAATTTCTGAAAATCTGTCTAATCAAACCATTATTAAAAACACTTTTTAAAAACACTCAAACAAAATGTTTCAAACTGTCGAGCATGAAGTTTAATGAGCATGAAGTTTTGGGAAAATATCAATTTGGGAAAATTATCAAAACTTGCATATTTTCCAAACCTCATCTCAATAAGTATCCAATTATCAAAAACTTGAAGTCGCAGTCAAACGTTTCATTCGAAATTAAAATTTTTCGAGTATAATAGAAAATATTTCAAAACTCCACTATTCTATAAACGCTAATTTGGGAAGTTTTTGAAAATATTTCTAAGTTTTGGAGATATAAAAAATGCATGCTCTGAACTATGAAGATATTCTGACATTGGTTGAAAAAATTTCTAAGTCCCTCAGATCTTATATATAAGAATTTATTTCTGAGCCCTGATTAAATTTGATGACCTGAACTTCAAAAAAATTTCGGAATTAAAGCCGAAAAATTTATAAGTCTCAAATATTCAAACATGAGAAATTGATTCAATAATTTGAGAAAATATATCAAAGTCTCGTTACAAAACTGCACCGTAAAATTTCAGAGACCGTGATAGTTCCTGCGGCTCTAAATTCTGATATCCAGCGTAAGAAAAATGTCCCACAGCTCATAGGGAAAAATCTGAAATTAGAGAAATTCTACATTCATTAAATTGAAAACATTTCAGTTCAAGGGGCTAACAAAAAAATACCTAAGAATTTCGTTTGAACTTTAATAAATATCTATTATTTAGCTCAAAATAATTCTTTGTCTAAAGTCACAAAACAAAGGACTCAGAAGTCTGCTTAACATCACTTCGAAATATAAAATGTTTGAATTACGAATTTTGGTAATCACTCCCAAAATCTGAAAAGTTCAAACTGAAAAACTTCCCACTAATTTCAACACTTTATATAAAGAAATCAATCTATGACTAATTCTACAAGTCTGTCACAAGTCGACCATTAGTAAAAACTTTGAAAATCTTTGCATTTCAAGAGAAAAATGTTCAGACACTCTCAGTTATCACAATCAAACGTTTCGTCAATAAAAAAAATCGTTAAAAATACTAGTAACTCTATATTAACAAACGAATTTTGTAAAATTTTTTGAAAATATTTCTAACTCTGACGATATAAAACAAATTGTTCTCAACTTGAAAATTTCTGACATTCAGGTTGGAAATTTTTAATTCCTCAAACCTGAAAGGTAAAGTTCGAAGTTAGAAAAATTCTGCAATGAATAAGTGAAAATATTTCAAAGTCGACGTGCAAAAGAATACGTAAATATTTCAAGTACTAAAATTATTCTAATAAAAAAAAGCTTGAAATTTTTTGATGCAGAAGATGGGAAAAAATATTCCAAGTCCTACAGCTCAAAAAAAGGGAAAGTTCGAACTTAAGAAATCTTGTATTCAGTCAAAATTTCTGTGTTCCATAATTGTTGAGAACAAATAACGAAAAAAATCTAAAAAATTAATGACACTGAAATGTCAGTGTTGCAAATACTTTTCAAATTTCATGAAATATGAAGTTAAAGATATAAATTATATGATGAAAATAACCACGTAATTTATCATACATTGTAAAATGCTATTTTTTTATTGAGCCCTTATGTAATTATATTTCAAACAGTCAATTTCGGAAAATATTTATCCGCATGTATCTCATATAAGCAAGTATGATTTTGAATTATAAATTCATATGTATAAGGATATTTATCATCAATTCAGCTCTTATGATTTTATGTGATACTCAGTATATATTTAAATTAATTTTGTTTATTAAAGTTAAGTTTTTGTTAGTTTAAATTTCAATCTCAACGATAATTTTTCTTAACCACAGAAATAGTAAAATTCAAAAGTAAATTACAATAATTTTTATAAAGAAAGTTTATGATAATTTAAAATTATTTAAGTTAATAAACGACTGTACCATGACGCAAACCTAAAATTTAAATTCCTCTCTCTTATTTTATTTCAAACATAGAATAGCACAGTGAGGATACATTAGGATTTTTTAATGTAAAAATAAGGGAAGACTTTCTTACTTACCAATAAACTGAGACATGGACTTGAAGCTTTTCCAAATGGATCTACTCGAATGATATCACGATACATTTGCACATGCATATACACACAAGAGATCCATTTAGCGAATAAGTAAATGCTCAATGTGAATAAATCCACAGGAATCTTTTTTAGATTCGTTTTCACGTACCAGAACTGCGTCGAATCAAATCCTTGGATATTTCAGAATCATCATCATATCTGTAATCATATGACAATACGAAAAATATATACAAAAAATTTGCACTATTATCTCGTGCACTTTATACATGCTCAAAGCAACATTATTCTAGAAAAGACATGCAAGCAGTAAATTTCAGTCAAATCAATATCATAAAATCTGTGATTATTATTACGGCTGAATAAATATCGACATCATCTGTGAGCAGAACACTCATAAAGTTACACTATTATCTCTTGCACGTTGTAATACTTAAAACAAAATTATCCTAGAATAGATCCTACATGAGCAGTCAATTTCAGAATTTTTTAAACACTTTTTTTAAGACGCTCTCTTTAAATTAGATAATTACAAAAATATTCGAAATACCAGTCACTTGAAATACTGAGAATTTCACATAGATTTTTTCTTCTTCTTTGAAACACAATACTTTCGCATATGCGTATTTACAATAGAATTCGTTTATCAAAGATAAATGTTGAATTCATCTATGTAAATGAACAGAAATATTTTGACAGAAACACTTTGACATTTTTTCATACTACTTTTATATTTTCGCATCGTCAGACAAAATATTTTCCTAGATTTGTACTGTTTTTATTTCTTTTAAATGTAGGACTAAGGAATATTGTTTTCTAAAGAAGATGGTGCATTCAATTATTATTTAACTTAGGAATATTTTGCATTTTATAAAAAATAATTTTTCAACGATTCTACATATAGTTGAGCAGCTATAAAACTTAGAACTTTGACCAAGTAAGTGGGTTACTCATAATTAGAACTCAGAAGCTTTTCAAATTGCATTACAAAAATATTTCAAAGTTCTTGATACATTCATCTTAATTTATTGACTTAAAAAACTATATTCCAACTGAATGTAAAAATCTTTGAAATATTTCTGATGTATTCAGTTAAGTTACCAACGAATAAAATGATAACAAAACATTTAGTTATGAAATCCTTTTGGAAAAATAAAAACAAACGTAGATACATTCGTGGGACATCAAACTGTTTAATATACTGGCACAAAGAATAATTTGCACAAATTTCTTCTCAGTAATAAATAACAAAATTCCTTCATGGCATGATTTCTTTATGGTTGATGAAATTCAATTCTAATTCTGCGATCTTGCGGTAAATCACTGATCAACTGTTGAACAGTCTGTAAATTTTCTGTTAAGTTCACGTTCGAAGGTAAGAAAAAAGCAATTTCTATGATATTCTGTCTGGGAAAGTATTTATCCATCATCCGTGTCAGAAAATCATTAACAATCGCAGTAGACTGTAAAAGCGGTAAGACAGAGACAATAAAATTGAAAACATCTGAAAGATCCATTTTTTATGGATGAAATCAAATGCTTCTCCTTGTTTTATACTTACAAAATATTCCAAGTCCTACAGCTCAAAAAAAGGGAAGTTCGAACTTAGAGAAATCTTGCATTCGATCCGACAAAATTCTATGTTCCGTAATTATTGAGGACTTTGAAGAAACATCCGTTTTCAGATTTGCCAACGTTCTACCTAACAGCGGATTCAGGAATGAGAATTCATTCTGGTGCAGTTCGTTATATACTCTAGCCAACCAATAGAAAAGCTGAGAGAAAGGGGAAAATAATTTTAAAAAATCGTAACAAACAAGTCACGCGCCTGGGAAAAAGCTGAATAATCAGGTCATTCGCGATCTGATGATGCAACTTTCGAAGGATGTAGTCGCTGTTGGAGGAATGACCTTCACAGCAATGGCTGAATGTGAATCATCCATTAAATTTTCAAGAGATTTCAGTATCATAATTAGAACAGGTGTTTGTGATTACATCAGTTTTAAACAAATAAAATCGCTGACACGGAACACGCTCGTACGCTCACGTGCTTCTCAGCCGCGTGACCAGTTAGTTTTGAAATTTTATATTATTTCCCTCTTCCTCTCAGCTTTTCTATTAGCTGGGCTGAGTATTTAACGAACTGCACCAGAATTAATTCTCATTCCTGAATTGGATGTCAGGTAGAACGTTGTCAAATCTGAAAACGGATGTTTCTTCAAAGTTCTCAACATTAATGGTCGAGACGCAGACTTTTTTTAAGATAGAACTTACTTTCAAGAGTTGTTAAACATAGAATATTTTTACTATCATGAATGTCTGAATTTTCAAAAGTTTGAGAAATTTTCTTTTTTCTATTATAAAGACTTAGAAATATTCCAGAAATTTTTATGGTAGTCGTTTTGTTGTGGACTTTGATTACTTTTGAATTACTGAATGCAGAATTTGTCTAAGTTTGAACTGTAACTAAAAATAGTGCAGGATTTCAGAATTTTTCAAAGTTCCGAGCATATATCTTTCTATAATTTTAGGACGTAGAAATATTTTAAAGAATTTAAAACATTCAATTTGTCAATGGTAGAACTTCAAAATATTTTTATTTCTAAGATTTACTTGTGCTTTGTTAATTTTTGATTGATTGGTTTTACTCGTGCTCAATTAAGATTGGTAACTATGGGACTGAGAAAAATTTTCGATTGAAATATAAAGATTTTTCTAAGTTTTTACGCATGAGTGAAAGACATATTTTTTCAGACTTAGTCATAGATTAATTATGTTAAAAGTAAGAGTTACAAAGATTCTGAGTTTGAAATATTCAGACTTTTCGAAGTACTTCGTATTTCTGTCCTATATTTAGCAAGTTAAAAACATTTCTAAATCTTGTAGTGTTGTTACATGCAGGGCAAAGAAATATTTTTGTGCTGAATGTCAGAATATTTAAAGATTCTCACATTTTATTTCAAGAACTTACAAATGCTTTCAAATAAATAAGTTTTACTTAATGGTTTCGGTCATTATTGGATATCGGTCAATAAAGTTTTCGTACACAATAAAGTTTTGCAAACTATGGAATTTAGAAAAATTGTCGATGGAAATTTAAAGTTTTTGTGAAAGTTTAATTTAAGAAGATCTTTACACTTAATCGTAGATTGATTTCGTTACTAATAAAAATTAGAAATATTCCGATTTAGATTTTGTTTTTTATCGGATATTTTGTAGAAAATTTCAAATTTCGTTATTCAAACTTTTGGCATTTGTCGGACTTTTCCAAACTTCACGCTCATTCAATTTTGTCAATTGTATAACTAAGAAATGTTTTAGGCTGGAATGTCAATTTTATTTCACTCCACATGTTTTATTTTCTTTTTCTTTTTTCATTTCTGAAAAACTAAAAAATACTCTCAACTTACAAGTAAAAAAATTTTTAATTTAAGTTGGACATTAAAAACTTCCCTTCCAGAGGTATGGTATTTGGAATAGATTTTTTACCTTCAATGTCAGAATTGTTTAATCTTCCCGGAATTTTCCTTTTTGTATTTCAAGGGCAGAACTATTTAAGGTATTTGGTTGTTTGCGGGACTTTGATATACTTTTAAATTATTGAATACAGATTTTTTCTAAGTTCGAACTATGATATTTGAGGTGATGATATGATATTCGAACTATGATATTACTATCTTTCTATTTCTTTATGAAACAGAAATATTTTAAAGAATTTATTTCATTAATCCTAGGACTTTGAAACATTTTCAAAAATGGAATATTTTCCCTAAGTTTAATTAAGTTTCCGTAGCTGTAGGACAGAAAACAAATTATTTTAAAACAAATTTCATGCTTAATTATAGATTGATTTCGCTAATATTAGACATTGGAAGTTTTATGAATTAGAATTTCAATTTTTTATCATTTTTGAAATCATTTTTTTTTATTTTCCAAACTTTGTAAATAAAAAACTCTCTCTCGGACTTATCTTTTTTCAAATTTCAAGCTACATTCAATTTTTTTAATTGTAAAACTAAAAAATAAATGACATGAATGTCAATTGCTTTTACATATCACTCTTTTTTTGAATTTTTTATTAAACTTTCAATCTACCTGTAAAATTCTTTTATACAGTGTGTTGCTACATTTATTTCCGTAGCAGTTAAATTCTTATTCTTATAATTAGAAATGCAAGAAATTTTCAAAGTTAATGGCTCAATTCATTTCTTACTTAAGAAACAGAGAAATATTTTTTCTAGATCCGTAGTTTAAAATTTCGTATTCATAACAGTAATTAAATATTTTTAGTTCTTTTTCGTGCCATATACATATTTTTTTTAATTATAAAACATGGAAATAATTTCAGTTTTAAATGAAGAATTTTTCAACGCTCGTGATATATTAAATTAGTTAACCTTGGATAATAACAAATATTTTTCATTTTGCAGATAAGAATTTTTTTGAAGATTCTACATTCGATTCAGTAATTATAAAATTTAAAACTTAGACCACGTTCGTGCTATTCATTTTGATTATTCTAGAATTCAGGAATGTTTCTAGTCAATACAAAAAAATATATATTTCAAAGGTCTTAATGCAATCAATTTATTAATTTATGGACAAAAAAAAATTCTAACTGTTTATAAGGGTTTTGGAAAGTTTCTCCTTTATTCAATCTCATTAGAAACGAATGAAATAATTACAAACAATTTAATGATAATTTCTTTAATAAAAGCTAAAAACGAACTTATATACATTTCAGGACATCAAATTATTTAATATACTGGTACAAAGAATAATTTGCAAAAATTTCTTCTAGGTAATAGATAACAAAATTCCATCATTATACCACGACTTCTTCATGTTTGATGAAGTTCATTTCTAATTCGACGTTCTTGTTTCAAATCACTGGGAAATTGTGGAAAAATCTGTAAAATTTCTGTCAAGTTCACGTTCGGAGACAAGAAAAGGCAATGTTTGTGGCATTCTGTATCGGTAAGAATTTAACCATCATCCTTGTCAGAAAATCATTAAGAATCGCGCTAGATTGTAAAAGTGTTAAGACAGAGGCAGCAAAATTCAAAACTTCCGAAAAATCCATTTTTTATGGATGTATTCTGATTTTCGGCCTTGTTTTATGCTTACAAACGAGCATGAAAATAATTTGAAATAATTTTTTACTTCAAGGCAGTGACATATTCTCCCGGTACTAGCGAGTTAGGGAAAAAAATAGATTCGTTTTTTTCAAAATACAAAGTTTTTTCAAGTTTTTTTTTGCTTATCTTCTTGTGTTTTGTAAGATTTAAAAACTGCTATAAAAATAATTTTTGGTTGAGTTAGAAAATTTCCTAAGCTTTCAACAATCGATTTTGTTAATTGCAGAATATAGGAACAATTTTCGGAATTATTTGCCAAATCCTTTTGATAATTAAGGACTTAGAAATATTGCCGATTGAAAGGAAATAATTTTCGAAGGTTTTAAAAACTGCAAACTCTTAACAAATGAATTACAAATATTTTTGGCTACTTTAAGGACTTCGCAAAGTTCCTATTTTATTCATTTTACGAACTGTATTTTATTTAGTTTCAACATAGGAATTTTTCTTGGTTCTTTATGGAGACCACCCAGCATTTTAGGATTTTAAATAATCTTTTAGTTAATTAATTTTATTAGTTTTATAACATACCGATTTGTTTACTTGAACTCAAGAACTTTCACAGTTTTCATATTTCCTGTACGGATCATGCAAATATTTTTTGTATTTAAATGTCAAGGATTTTCATCTTTATTAGACGTTTATTTTGTTAATTTTAGGAGTTCCAAGTATTTGAATGTAAGAATTTTTCAAATTTTGTGGTTCATTTATCTTCGTAATTGTAAGAATTTACGAAATTTGATGGAATTTTATATCATTGATTTTTATCCGTTTTATCGGTATGAAACTTAAATTTTGTATTCTATACTCAGGAAATTGAAACACTCCATGTGCAATGAACATGCCAGGTTTATAAAACAAATGGTGTATTTTTTTCTTTCGGTTGGCGTAATTTGTTAAAAAAGTTCCGATTTGTTTTCGTTTTTAAATTTTAGGCAAAGAAGCATCACATAAGTTTTTTTCTATGTAATTTCATGAATCCTTTATTGAAGATAACAAATCTGATTGAAATGTATGGAACCTTAAAGCGACTATTTTAATTTTCTTAAAATAGTGACAACCAGTTTTTTTCAAGAAATGAAAATTCAGATGTGAATCCCTAGTTTCTTGATTTGCTACTTTCATCAAAATGTTTTCATTAATAATTGGAATTTTTCTTTAAATTCATATAATCCATTCGTCATTTTATACATAGACGATTGGTTTCAAAAAATATAATTAAATATTATGTTTTAAATTATTTTTTTCTTAACTATTGCAGTGAATATTTAGAATTGAATAATTGGATTTCATATACGGATATTAAGTTAATTATTAAATAACTATCTGATTATTATATCAGAAATAATTATAGTAGAAAATTCGATATTTAACACGTTTAGTTTAATGGATTAAGGAAATTCTCACATATTGTTTTAGAATTACATATTATTTAGAATTTATATTCGTTTAGTTTATGCGAGTTTAACTTGGTATTTTTTATACTATAACGTTATTTCCAATCCAGATTGTTATTTGCCAATAAATCATAGATTGTCAATGAATGTATAGTTAGTCTTTTATTATTTTGTGCAGTATCTTTTTAAATAAAATTTTAGAATACATGTTAATCGCACGAACTTATATTTCTTGTAAAGCTTTATATTAAATAACGCAATTTGATCGATTCAGAATTTTATGAGCCTTTTCTGAAGAGTAAAATCTCAGACCTTCAAAAACTATGTGAAAAAATTCTCTGATTTCGAATATATAAAATATTTTATTCATTCACTAAGAATAATTTGGAACATTTACATTCATTTGACTATGAAAAAAACTTATGAAATTCTCCATATTTTAAACGACTGGTAATTAAGTGTAACTTTCAAATTTTTTATTTTTAAAATGTGTGTGAAAAAGTTTAAGAAATGTTGATATAGCCTTCTCGCTTCTATAATAATATTATTTTGACCATGTAAAACGTGCAAGACATAATAGTGCAAACTTATAGTAGTCTCCTACCCATTACAGATGTTAATATTTTTTCAGCAGTGCCATTATAACTAGAGAAACCTCTTCCTTTCCAGATAATGAAATTTCTACGAATCTGATTCGAGGCAGTTCTGGTAAATAACAATAACTCTTAAAAATATTCCTATGGATTGATTAGATAAGCATGTGACAACGTATTGTGTTATCGTTCGAAAAGATCAGTTTGGAAAACCCTTTGGACTCCATACCCCAGTTTACTGATAAGTAAGAAAGTCTTTTGTTTATTTTGGTTTATTTTTAAAGTGTATTATTTATCCCGCTGCGTTATTATCCGTTTGAGTCCTTTAGTTAAGAATTTGCATTTATTAAAATCTTTGAAAGTCCCTTGCTTTTCAATTCAATATATTTCTAAATCCTTAGTTAAAAAATGAATTGAAAAATAATTTCGAAAATTATTTGCATTATTAAAAAATATACGGTTGAGAGTTTTGAAACTTTTTGAAATCAAAAAGTTTCAAAACTACAGCCAAATTTGAACCTTAATATACAAACAAAGAACAAATATTTACTACAGCCATTTTTAAACCTTACCAATTGAAGTTAAGCCAAAATTTAAAAAAGAACTTTGAAAAAAAAAATTATATATCTTTTTTTTCTTCCCCTAGCTGGTAAAGCCAAAATGCGTCCTATTCCCGATGAAGAAACGTCTCTTCAAAGTTTCTCTTCAAAACTGTTTCTCTGCTTTATAAGGAAGAAATGAAATATTTCTTTATCTTTGAAAATTCCTTATTTTTATACTTAAAAAACAACAATTCTAACACTTATCGAAATGAATAAAATACAATATAACAAATTTTTATAGTTAAGTTGAAAGTGCTTTTAGTTTGTCAAAAAAAATCTTAGAAAACTTTTGCAGTTCAGCTGAGGATATTTCAAAATCCTACAATTAACATGCTGAATGTTATAAAATCTTTAAAAATAAATTTGGATCCTAAAGACATACAACGATACTTTGAAAATATTCTAATATTTAAGTTGAAAAATTTTTAAGTCCTTCAAATCTTATATTATGTTAAAATTCGTACTTGGAGAAATTCTGAATTTAATAATTTAAAAAGATTTTGAGGTCCCGCATCAAAAGGAATAATGTAAAAATTCCTAAAGTATTCCGAGTCCTTCAAATAGAAAATGGAAACTTTCGTGGACTGAAAATTTCTAACATTCAAGATAAAAAATATAAAAAATTCTATGTCCTATAGCTCATAAAGGGAAAATCCGTATTTAGAGAGATTCTGCATTCAGTAAGTAGAAAATATTTCGAAGTCCCGTAAATGAATAAAAGGAAATATTTCAAAATTCTTCAAATAGAAAAAGAGACTATCAGGGAACTTGAAAAATCTAAGGTTGGGAAAAATATTCTTTTTCCCAACCTCAGAATTGGAGGGGACTTTGAGAAGGACCGTTTGAGACTTAAAACGTTATGAAGGGAAAGTTCAAACTTAAAAAAATCTTGCATTCGATCCGACAAAATTTCTATGTTCCGTAACTGTAGAGAATTTGAAGAAATATTTGTTCTCAGATTTGAGAAATGTTCAAGTTAGCAGTAAATTCATGAGTGGTAATGCATTACGGTCCCAACAGGTATGCTCTGCCCAACCATTAGAAAAGTTGATACAGAGAGAAAAATAATATACAATTTTAAAACAAGTTAATGACGTGACTTTCAACACTCCTGCGCTCCGCGTTGGATCAGATTTTACTGAGTTATCGACGGATCTAGGCGTTGCACAGAGATGAATTATACGAAAAAGTTGAACAAAATTGTTAAATATTAAAATTATATAATTACTTGTATTACGAACTTTAGGATATGTTGGGTAGATGTAAATATTAAGAAATTCTCAATTAATGAAGAGATTCATGGACAATTAAACAGTTATTACACTATAATCAGTAGAAAAATGAATAAAATAGCATCAGCTGACTACCGCGCTCATGCAGTATTGCTTTCATTCGTGGCTCAGCTTATCAATCATGAGACCTATTTGTTATTTAAATTCAACTTGGATTCTTTTTTTAATTTGGTAACATTGTTTTAAATCTCGCCCCACCCTGCATTTCTCATTTGCATAGCGTAAGTCTGTATGGAAAATATAATAAGCACTAAAAGAATCTAATCCGGCAATCTAGCTTTGACAGTCCTAACTGTACATGGTTTTCATTGACTGCTTTAAACAAAACTTTAAGCTTTGTTTAAACTGTTTGCTTGTGGTTGGATACAAATTATATCTTTGGTTCGTTGAGTATTCGTAAGATCGTTTGCTGTTATGACTAATTAAAAATATTGTCACCAGTCTTCATGTCTGTCGGACTCAAATCAGTTTTCAAGTTTGTGACATATACATCTTCTTGCTTTTTTAATTTGTGTCTATTCCTGAACGATCTGGAGTCGTACTGGTCTACAATATCGAGAAGACGATTCCGCAAAAAAATAATTTACTGAAACAAGAATTCAAATTGCTTCGAGGAACTGTCAAAATCTCATTTACTAATTAAAAATATTATTAATATCGTCCTCGAAGGATGAAAAATCACCCTCTTTAGAGGTCTAATCAGACACTTTACAGTTTGATTAAGCAAGTCTTGTAAAGCCACTTGAACTGAAACTTTAGTTACAGACATATTTTCCTCACAGCTCATCTTTTTAGCTTTTATTATGACTTCAAAATTAGAGCGCTAAGTGGAACTTTCTTTATTTTGAGCACTATTTCATATATTGTATTGACTTTTTTTAAAAAAATCGCAATGAATCAGTTGTGGTAAGGCTTTGTCTTCCGATATTGTATCTATTTTTGACTCTCAAATAGCAAGATTTTTTGTCATTTCAGTGTGTCCCTTTATTCTCCATTTCATTTGAGTCGCATACATTAGACTCTTTCTGTATCTGTTTTCTCTCTCTCTCTTCTTCAGTTTCCCTTCCTATAATTCGTTCATTGCTGTCTTCAAAAGCTTTTAATGGGACATTTTAAGGACGCATGTTTTAAAAAAACAGTTTTTGCAACGAGTTGGTAATCAGAAATGAGCTTGGATAATTTCCTTTTTTCGGAGTATATAGTAGTTCGCTATAAGCGTTATAAAACCACGCAAAATTTAGAAAGAAAATGTTTGTTCTCGACAGTTTTGTTCTTAGAAGAATTATTTTTATAAAATTTATCAATTCTCGTCAAATAATTGATCGTGATGCAACCGAAGTTTTCCGTAAAAGAACATACATAGAAAATTTGTATAGTTACTAATGCAATAAGACAACAAAAAAATTAAAAGTAGCACGAAAACTTCTTTCAAATAGAGAACTACTAATATAAACTTTATTTAAAATTATTTATAATGCCAGAATTCCTTGGAATTTTACACTTTTTCTTCCAATGAATCTATTAGAACACATACAAAATTCTTTTGCATTTAAAAAACAAGTATTTATTTTTTAAAACTGTTTGTTTCCTAGTAATAGGGGATAAAAAAATCGCAAGTACCTTAATGACTAAGTTTCATATCGAAAACAAGCCACTAGATGAAATCGAACAAAAATAAAATGTAGAAAACTTTAATACGAACGTAGAAGCACTTGCAGCTTTGAAAAGAATTCAGAAATTTACAGAAAAGCCAAGGCAACTTGCTTGTCTTTAACATGTCGAAAAGTACCCAAAAAGTAGCGCCATATATTAGACTATCAATATTATTAAGTTTTACTGCTTTACCAATAAGTTTTTAAAAACCCATTTTGGGCAGCTTTCTCGCATATTTCACCACTGTGCGTTGTTGGAAAGTTTTTGCACATCTTCGCTCATTCTATGGTAATGTTAATAACTTAATTACTATCAGATCGTTATATATGGAAGAATTTAAGCAGAAAATTCGAAATTTAACATGTTTAATTTAATGCACTAAGAAAATTCTCACACATTGATTTAGAAATATTTATTTTTTTTTTGGTTCGTGAGAGTTTAATTTGGTATTCATCGTTTCCAGTCAAGAATATTATCTTCCAGCGGATTGGCGATAGTTAATAAATATCCTGTAAGCCCTTTGCAATTTTTTTGCAGTATATTTTTATACAATATTTTGAAATATTATTTAAAAGCAGGAACTTAAATTTCTTTTAAAACTTAATATTAAATTAGCCAATTTATTCGATACATTTAAAGGATTTACTCTGCATAGTAAAATATTCTGATCTCCTAAAACTCAGTGAAAAAATTCTCCGATTTCAAATAAATGAAGTATTTTGTTCATTCAGTAAGAACTACGCTCATTTGCATAAATGACATTCAACATTTATCTCTCCGATAACTTAGTCTCTAGGATATGTGATATATGAAAAAATTGTGATTTCATTTCGGAAGAAAAAAAATCTTTGTGAAGTTCTCAATATTTCAACTGACTGGTAATTAAGAATACGTTTCTACTTCTCTACATTAAAGAGTGAATGTGAATTGAAATTTATATTTCTTTTGATATATTGTTTGACTGATTGATATTGACTTTACTGAAATTAACTGCTTGCATAATTAGCTTCGTCTTTTTTAGAATAATGTTGTTTTGAGTATGTACAACGTGCAAGAGATAATAGTGCAAATTTTTGGTAGTCTCTTGTACATTACCTGTCTCAATATTTTTTCAGCATTGCCGATATAATTACAGATATGAGGATGATACTGAAATGTCGAAGAATTTGATGCGAGACAGTTCTGTTACGTGGCAACAACTCTTAAAAAACTTTCTGTGCATTATTCACATTCAGCATTTACTTCTTCGCTAAATGGATCTCTTGTCTGTATATGCAAGTGCAAATGTATCGTGATATCATTCGAGTAGATCCCTTTGGAAAAAGCTTCAAGTTCCCATGTCTCAGTTTATTGGTAAGTAAGAGAAAATCTTCCTTATTTTTTACTTTAAAAATCTCTAATTTATCTCACTGTGCTATTCTATGTTTTGTATAAATAATAATACAAATAATAAATATTAGAATAAAGAAATTTTATAATTTTTCGGCTTGTAGTATGGTCTGAAGTCTTTAGTTAATTTAATTTTTTAAGTTGAAGTTAAATTAATTTTTAAATATCATAAACGTTCTTTATCAAAACTGATTGAGTCACTTGGTTTTCTTTGTGCTTGTTCATTCTGAAAACAACTGTGTTTGAGATTGAATTTTGAACTTAATAATAATTTGACTTCAATAAAAAAAATTAAATCGCTTTAAAATTATTGAGGCTTTTCTCAAATACGTACTGAGTATCAAATAAAATTTTGATAGTTGAATTCATAATAAATTATATCCTTACACGTGTGAATTTACAGTTCAGAATCAAAACCTGCTGATTTAAGATACAATTGCCTGATGATTTTTTTAAGTTGATTGTTTGAAATATAATTTTATATTGGTCTTAAATAAAATTTTAAAAATCGCATCTGTTAAGCGAATGAATAGTAAATTACTTGGCTATTTTTGTCATATAATTTATATCTGTTTTATCTCGTTGTTCATTTAATTTGAAAAATATTTGCAACACTAACAATATATACTGAGTGTCAGATAAAATTGTAAGAGCCGAATTAATGATAAATTATATCATTATAATATGATTTTATAACTTAAAATCAAAACTTTCTTATGAGAGATACAATTGCGTGATAAACCTTTTCAGAGATTGACTGTTTGAATTATAATTTTATATAGGCTTTATATAAAAATAACGCTTTTACTAAGCAAATGAAAGGTAAATTACGTGGTTATTTTCATCTCGTTGGTCATGAAATTTGAAAAGCATTTGCAACATTAACAATTTCAGTGCCATTAAATTTTTTAGATTTCCGTCGATTACAAGTAAATTATGAAAAGAAAATTAAAACATTCTCAATTTAGGGTGACTTCATATAAATACAAGTTATTCAATACATTAGCTAAGAATAAATTATTTTTAAAAAGAACATTTAATAATGTTTTTAAATCAAAACTAACCGTTTATGTACAAAATTTTAAAATGGGTTGTAAGTATTTATGCAATTGTTTCTAATTATTAGTGGAAACATTTTGATGAAAATATAATATAGTTAAACTTAACAAGATTTGCACCCGAATTTCCGTTTCTTTAAATAACTGGTAGCCACTGTTCCGAGAAAATCAAAATTATTCATTGAAGTATTTATAGGTTTTAATCAGCTTTGATATCATGCGATAAACATTTCATGAAATCATATAAAAGAAATAGTTGCATAAAGTATTTTTGCTTAAAATTTCAAGAACTAAAAAACAAACAGAAAAACTTAACGAGATAAAAAAAAAATAATTCACCTACCCAAAAGAATAAAATACCATTCTATAAACCAGTACGATAATATACATAATAAACCAGTACGACTGAAGAAAATATTTGAGTTTTGTAAATTCTTACATTCAAATCAGAATTATCTGTAAATTTACAATTAGCAAAAAATAGACAAAAAGTATTTTTAAATTCAAAATCCTGAAACCCTAAATGAGAACCTAAAAAATTTTCTGAGTTTCAATTGAAAAAAAAAAAATTGAAGTTCCACAGTTCGTAAAGTGAATAAAACTGATTTTTGAAATTCTCTTAAATTAAAACTGAAAATATTTTTAAGGCCATTTGTTAAGTGTTTGCATTTATTTAAAATTTTGAGCATTCCTTGCTCTTTAATTCAAAAATTTTTTAAGACCTTAATTTAAAAAATGAATTGTAAAATTATTTTTAAAATTATTTCTACTTTAGACGAAATCTGTTGTTCAAAGTTTTGAAAATTTTCGAGATCAAAAGGAAAATATTTTGTGCAGTCATGTTAATCCTTACAAAAAAATGTAAATGAAATTGAAAAATAAAATAAATTTGAAAAAAAAATTATATATCTTTCTTTCCAACTCGTTAATAAAGCTAGAATACGTCACAAATCTCGATGAAAAAAAATTATTTAAAATTATTTTCTTTACTCGTTTGTAAGCATAAAACAAGCTCCCGCTCCCTAAAAAATCGATTTTTCCAGTATCTTCAAATTTATTGTCTCTGCCTTAACGTTTTTAAAATCTAACGTGATTGTTAATGATTTTCTGACAAGGATGATGGTTAAATACTTGCCAGCACAGAATTTCACAGACGTTGCTTTTTTTTCTTGTCTCCGAACGTGAACTTAACAGAAATTTTGCAGATCTTTCCTCAATTGTTCAGTGATTTGTCGCAAGACCGCAGAATTAGAATTGGATTTCCAAGTCCATACACTTTGAAATATTTTTCTAATCCGACTAAAATTGCTTCTGAGTTCTAATTATGAGTAATGCACTCACTTGCTCTAAGTTATAAGTTTTATAGCAGCTACTCAACTAAATGTAGAATCTTTGAAAAATTCTTTTTTTATAAAATGAAAAATGTTTCCAAGTTAAATGCTAATTGAATGCACTATCACCTTTACAAAACAACATTCCTTAGTTCTATATTTGAAAGAAATAAAAACAGTGCAAATCTAGGAAAATATTTTAGTCCTACGAATATATAAAAATTAAACAAAGAAGTGTAAAAAATGTCAAATATTTTCCTCGAAAATATTTTTCTCTTCTATAAGGAAGAAATGAAGGATTCCCTGAAGTTTGAAAATTCTTTGCATTTCTAAATAAAAAAATTAACATTTACTGAATTGAATAAAGCACAGTATAAAAATTTTATTACAGTTAAGTTGCAAGTATTTTTAGTTTAAAAAACTGTGAAGTGAGATAAAATTGACATTCAAATAAAAAAATATTTCTCAGTTATGAACTTTACAAAATTTAGTGAGCTTGAAGTTCAGAAAAATATTAAATCCACAAAAGCCAAAAGTTTAAACTTCGAAATTTGATAATTTCTCTAAAATGTGTGAAAAAAATGCAACGTCTGATTCAGAATATTTCTACTTTCTATTAGTAACGAAATCAATCTATGATTAAGTGTGAAGATCTTTGTAAATTAAACTTTACTAAAAATTTTAAAAAAATCTTCATAATTCGATCGAAATTTTCCATAGTTAATGAAACTTAATTGAGCGCGTAATTCAAAAAATATCCCTGTCCGGAAATTACCAAAAACACGAAGTGAAGCGTAGTTATTTAAAAGCATTTTTAATTTTTTTCAGAGAATGCTTGTGAAATTTAAAAAAAAAATTGATATTCAACTCAAAGTAATTTCTTAGTACTAAGATAAACAAAGAAAAAAAGTACTTAGAATTAGGAAAAACATCTATTTGCGAAGTATAACCAAGATTGAATTACGAAGCTTGGTTAAGTAGGTCCACATATCTGCCAATTTGTAACTGAGAATCTTACTATCACTAAAAATCAATCCAAGTCAAATCGTTAGTAAAGACTTTAAAAAGTCTTTGTATTTTAAACCAAAATTTTTCCAAGTCCTACAATCACCAAAACTTAATTGAGAACGAGCTTTGAAAAAAAACTAAGTCCAACTATTAGCAGAATAACGAAGTCAAACATCGAAAAAATTTCCCATTTATGCTAAAAATATTTCGATGCTTCTATGATTAATTAACAAAATGCTTTATTCTTTGAAAGGTTTTTAAGTACTAAAGTCATAGAATGATATATACTCGAAATTTCAAAAAATTTTGAAATCCCAGAAATCTTTAATTTATTGTTCGAACTTAGACAAAAGCTGCATTCAATAATTTAAGTCGATTACTAAACCAAAAGCAAGAATTAAAATTTAAAAAAAATTCCCATTTGAGCTGAAAGTATTTCAAAATCCTACAACTAACAAACTGAATGTAATAAAATCATTGAAAATATATCGAAGTCCTGAAGAAGATACTTCTGTAAAGATACTTCTAAAATGTTCTGATCTTTAACCTGAAAAATTTTAATGCCCAGAAAAATCTTTCGAATTCAAAAATTTGTGGAGAGATTTTTTTCAATCCTTTTCTAAAACCTCCATGATCACATAAAAATTATTTTTTAAAATTATTTATTTATTTTTCGTTGGTTCAGAAAAATCTTTGGAGATTGTAAACTTTCCATACTATTTTTTCAACAATTTTTTAAAAAATATCGTAGGACGGGAATTTCCTGAATATCATTTTTATTTAGGCAAAGTTTGAATACCATTTTTATTTGAATACCATTTTTATTTGAATATCATTTTTATTTGAACACCATTTTTATTTGAATAAAATTTTCTGTTTCAACACACTTTGAACATCGTTTTCATTTGAATACCATATTTTGTGTCAATACATTTTGAATACATTTTCTGTGTCACCACACTTTGAACACCATTTTCATTTGAATGCCATTTTCTGTGTCTGCACATTTTGAATATCATTTTCAATTAAACTAACTTTGAATGCCGTTTTCATTTGAATAAAGTTTTCTGTGTCAGCACATATTGAATATTTTGTTCAGTGCGTAAAAATTTTGAATAAAATTTTCATTTAAATACCATTTTCTGTGTCAACACTATTTGAATACCTTTTTCATTTAAATATAATTTTCTGTTCCAACACAATTTGAATACTTTTTTCATTTCAATAACATTTTCTACTTCAACAAACTTTGATTACTGCTTTAATTAGAATACCATTTTCATTTCAATACCACTTTCAGTGTAAACACATATCGAATACCATTTTCTGAGTCAACACATTTCGAATACCATTTTCATTTGAATATCATTTGGTATTTCAACACATTTTGAATAAAATTTTCTTTGTCAACACATTTTGAAAACCATTTTCATTTGAATAAAATATTTGGTCTCAAAAGTTTTGGAATACCATTTTAATTTGATTTTATGTTCTGCGTCAACACACTTTAGATGCCTTTTTCATTCAAAAAGAATTTTCATTTGAATACCATTTTCAATGTCAACACACCTTGAATAACATTTTCTGGTCAAGATATTTTGAATAAGATTTGCTGCGCCAACACACTTTGAAAACCATTTTCATTTCAATACCATTTTCTGCTTCAAAACTCTTTGAATTCTATTTTCATACGAATACCAATTGCATTTGAATATCCGTTTCTGTGTCGATACATTTTAAATATTATTTTCATTTAAACAAACTTTGAATGCTGTTTTCATTTGAATTGCATTTTCAATACCATTTTCTGAGCTTTCACACTTTGAATCCCTTTTTCTTTTTAATATCGTTTTCATTTGAATATCATTTTCTTTTTCGACACTTTTTGAATACCATTTTACTTTAAATAGCAGTTTGTATGTCAACACATTTTGAGTACTGTATTTTTTGGACAACACTTCAATACAAATTTCTTGTGAATACCTTTTTCTGTGTCAATACACTTTGAATACCGTTTTTATTTCAATACCATTCTCTAAGTAATATTTAGAATAGCATTTTCATTGAAATACCATTTTGTATGTCAACAAATATTAAATACCATTTTCGCTGTCAATAGATTCTTTATACCATTTTTTGTATCTACAATTTTTGAATAAAATTTTCATTTTATTAATATTTTCATTCGAATTCCAATTTTATGTGCTAACCCATTTTGAATAACAATTTTATTTGAATATCATTATCTATGACAGCAGTTTGATTCCATTTTCATGTGAAACCATTTTCTCTGGTAACACTCTTTGAATACCTTTTGCATTCGAACACCATTTTCTGTATCAATACACTTTGAATACTTTTTTCATTTGAATAACATTTTTTGTGTCAACAGATTTTAAGTACCTTTTTCTGTGTAAACACATTTTGAATACTATTTTCATTTGAATAATATTTTCTGTGTGAATACTTTTTGAATACACATTTTCCTTTGAATAGCTTTCTGTATGTCAACACAATTCGAATAGAATATTTTGTGCCAACACATAAATACCAATTTCTTGTGAATACCATTTTCTGTATCAACAAACTTTGATATGGTTTTCATTTGAATACCATTTTCATTTAAATACCGTTTTCATTTCAATACCAATCTATGAGTCAAAATGTTTTGAATAGCATTGTCATTGAAATGCCATTTTGTATTTAAACAAATATTAAATACCATTTTCGCAGTGAACAGATTTTGAATATCATTTTTTTTGTCAATGCATTTTGAATAACAATTTCATTTGAATATCGTTTTCTGTGTCAACAGACTTTGATTCTATTTTTATGTGAATATATTTTCTGCTGTAACACACTTTGAATACTTTTTTCATTCTAACGCCATTTTCTGTTTCAACACACTTTGCATACCTTTTTCGTTTGAATACCATTTTAATTTGAATACCATTTTTTTGTGTAAACACTTTTTAAATACCATTTTCTGTGTCAACACATTTTGAATACCATTTTCTGTGTCAACATATTTTGAATACCGTTTTCATATAAAACAATTTTTATTTGAATACTATTTTATGTGTAAGCACATTTTGAATGCCATCTCTATTAGTGTAAGATTCTCTGCAATATTCATACGATATCTTCACGATGTTGTGTGACATTCAGAATATCGTAGCTACATCGTACTGATATCGTAAAATATCTTGTGCTATAGGGATTTTCAGCGGCACATTCTGAATACTATTTTTAGTTAAATCCTATTTTCTGTGTCAACACACTTTGAGCACCTTTTCATTTAAATACCATTTTTATTTGTATATCATTTTGTGTGCCAAAACATTTTGAATACCATTTTTTGCGTCAAAACACTTTGAATATTTTTTCTGTGTCAACACACTTTGAATACCGTTTTTGTGTATCCCCTTAAGGGTCGCATTTCTTTTGCTATCTAATAAGATGACCCCTCCTGTTTTAGAAAAGGGACTGTCGTTTTCATTCATCAAAGAAGCCATAGAATACTTGAGGTGCTTATAGACTGTACGTAATTTTTGTGTCAAATTATAAAGCTAATTAATGCTAAAATTTTAGTTTATAAACCTAAAAGTGCTATAATTCGTTGCACGTCAATATGGCAGGCTCGAGACTTAAAAGGTTGAATACCATTTTCTATGTCAACAGATTTTCAATAGCGTTTTCATTTGAAACTCATTTTCATTTGAATAAAATTTTCTGCATCAACATATTTTGATTATCATTTTCATTTTAATACAGTTTTGCATAACATTTTCGGTGTCAAGACACTTTGAATACCATTTTCATTTCAATTCCTTTTTCTTTGGACACACAGTTTTGATACCATTTTCTGTGTTAATCTATTTTGCATACCATTTTCATTTCAATACCATTCACATTTCAATACCGTTTTCATTTAAATACCATTCTCTACGTCCAAATATTTTGAATACCATTTTCATTGGAATACTATTTTTTATGTCAACCAAGATTAAATACCATTTTCTGTACCAGCAGATTTTGAATACCATTTTCTGTACCAACACATTTTGAATACCATTTTTAGTGTCAACTCACGCTGAATACCGTCTTTATTTGAACACCATTTTCCGTGTCAAAACATTTTGAATACCATTTTGTGTGTCAACATATTTTCAATTCCATTTCAGGTGCCAACACGGTTTGGATATCATTTTTAATTTAAGACCTTTTTCATTTGAATGCGATTTTAATTTGAATACCATTTTCTTTTTCAACACGTTTGAATATCATTTTTTTCAACATACCATTTTCATTTCAATACCATTTTGTATGTCAACACATTTTGAATACTATCTTCGGCATCAACACATTTTGAATACCATTTTCTATGTCAACATATTTCCTATATCATTTTCTGTATCAACACACTTTCAAAAGTACTTTTTACTAGACGTCTTCGGCGACGACCTAGTTCACCGGTAACATAATTTCATTTGAAATCCTTATGTATATTTTGGCATTCAGGTAAATATTTTGATATTCCTTAACAAAGTAATTTTAAACTTCAAATTGTGATAGACATTTAACCCTTGTTCTTTTAGTAGCCTTGCATCTGTTCTGTTCATTGTCTACATGAATTTTCCTAATGGAGTCAAATAACTGACCATATCATGTAACATCTAATTGCACGTAGTCGGCACCAATTTCACTTTATTATTCCTGTTTCAAATTATGAATTTGATTTTAACATTAAAATGGCAGGGCACATTTTTTGTCGAGGGCAAGTTATCTGGATTATAACATGCTGATGAAAAGAAAGAAAACATAGCAACCATAATCATTTAGCTTACTAGATAAATTTCTTCTTCTTCCGATAATATCTTAGAAAGCTTGGTTTACAGATTCCACAAAATTTATGATGAAATAAAACAAGAAAGTAAAATGTATTAGGATTTTACCTCAGCTTTCAACAATGGGAAAGAACACGCAATTAAATATTTGTTTAAACAATAAAAACGGTTTAAATTGCATTGGAACAATGAAAATGATTGTTGTGAACTGTATCTAAAAATATGTTTAAAAATTTATCAAAATTAGAGAAAAGACTGTACAGAAACTTAATTGATATCATTGAAAAGATTTTTTTTTTTTTGCATTTTTTCAGTTGTGTAAAATTTATTTTTGTGCTACAATATTTTCGGAAGTTATTAAAGAAAAACGCCAAAATTGTGTTTAATTTTTAATTAATTAAAATTTCTAAAAAAGAGCTCCGAGGTTCACATTCCCACCCTCCAAAGTATATTTGTGCCAAATTTCCTAGCTCTAAAGCAGGCCATTCACATCTCTTCCAAAATGGAATTTTTGGAAGACGGGAAGGGAAAAGCAATCGTCAGTTTTAAAAACCGATGGAAATTGGCATAGCGGAATGGAAAAGCTGCAATTCCAACGAACTCAAAATCCATCACTTCATGCGCCGATTCCAATTCGGGGCCTCGATGCGAGAGTAGCTGCACATCAAAGGATCTGCCTTGATTGGGACCTCGCGGGGAGGCTAGCCGCCGTATGGGGGAGGAGAAATAGGGAGAATCGAAGAGCGACGGTAGGGGGGATCGAAAAGAGGTGGTAGCGCAATTCGGAGCCTCCGTGAATGGGTCCTCATTTTTTAATTTGAATGGGTGGGGGAAAATACCAGTCTTGGGATAAATGGGATGGAATGGAGTACAGATGAATGCCCAGCTTAAGTCTAGCGATCTGCTCTGTAAATCGCCAATACACAGAGACACACAGACAGACACATATTCTCCTTTAATATTTGTAGAGACGTTAACACATTTTGAATGCTATTTTCTGTGCCAAAACACATTGAATACCATTTTCTTGATCAACACACTTTGAATACTATTTTCATTTGATTACCATTTTCTCTGCAACACATTTTGATTGCTATTTTCATTCTAATACTATTTTCTTTATCAACACATTTTGAGTGCCGTTTTCATATGAATACCATTTTCATTTTTATGCTATTTTCTGTGTCAATACACTTTGAATACCATTTTCATTTGAATACAATTTTCTGTATCGACACATTTTGAATTCCATTTCCTCTAAATACCATTTTAATTTCGATACCAATATTTGTGTCAACAGAATTTGAAAACCGTTTTCATTTGCAATTTTCATTTGATTCTATTCTATTTCATTTTATACAGTTTTCATTAGGATACCATTTTCAATTTCAACACACTTTGAATACCATTTTCAATGTCAACACATTTTGAATACCATTTTGTGTGTCAACAGATTTTGAATACCAATTTCTGTGTCAACACAATTTGAATTCCGTTTTCATTTAATAAAATTTTCATATGAATACATTTTCACCTAATGCAATTTTCATTTGAATACCATTTTCATTGTTAACACATATTGACTACTATTTTTATCTGAATATTATTTTTCTGCCAACACATTGTGGATACCATTTTCATTTAAATATCATCCCTGTCAAGATACTCTACAATATTCATACGATATCTTCACGACGTTGTGCGGTAATCAAAATAGCATAGCAACGTCGTGTAGATATCATAAAATATCTTGGGCTAATATCGATTTTATGTGTCAACATACTTTAAATACGATTTTCACTTGAATACCATTTTGTATTTCAGTAAACTTTGTGCAGCATTTTCAAATGATTACTATTTTCTATGTCAGCAGATTTTGAATACATTATCTGTACCAACACATTTCTAATACCATTTTCATTTCAATACCATTTTCTGTGCCAACGCACTTTGACTATCTTTTCATTTCAATACCATTTTCGTTTCACCAACATTTTCTGTGTGAATACATTTTGAATACTATTTTCATTTGAATACTATTTTGTGTGTCAATACATTTTGGTTAACATTTTTGGTTCCAACACATTTTGAATACCAATTTTATTTGAATACCATTTTCTGTATCAACAGAATTTGAATAAAATATTCATGTGCGTACCATTTATTGTGCGGATACATTTCGAATACAATTTTCTGTGCCAAAATTCTTTAAATACCTTTTTCTGTATCAACACAATTTGAATACTGTTTTCGTTTGAATAACATTTTGATTGGAATACGACTTTTTTGTCAACACATATTGAAGACCACTTTCTGTTACTTGCACACTTTGGATTTTTTTATATTTAAGTACCATTTTCGTGTCCACTGACTTTCAATTGCGATTTCATCCAATTTTAAAATTACCGTCTATTAGAGACTTAATATTATAAGTGAAATAGAAAAAAATAGAAAAGGTTAACATTAATCCATTTAAGGTATATGACTACCTTTGGAGCAATTTTTTTTAATTCTTAAAATTTTGATGAAACATACGTGTTTTTAATTAAAATGTGTTATAAAACTAATAATTACAATGCAATTTCATTGACTTTCAAAATATAAGCAATTTTTAGCAAAATTTTAGTGAAAATTTGTATTTAAGCCAAACCTCCTATAACAAGTTCTATTGAATAATATATCATCAATTTTTGCATAGTTCATAGCTAACATACTTATTTGTGTTATGAAACAAAATATTTTTAGCATCTCTAAAACTTTTGGAAATATTTCAAACTTTGTGAACAAACTCGAATTTTAAAAAAAAATCATCGAATTTTTTTCTCTAAAAAGTCATTAAAATAAATAAATATCGGCAGAGAGGTTAGATTCGAATTCAAAATATAGCTAGGAACAAATAAAAGATTTTGGCCAAATTTTATTTGAGTACCTTACAATTTTTTTCAAAAATGATGTTTGCCGTGACTCGCCATATTTGTAAATCAAACCCTCTTTTACATGATTTTAAACTAATCGTACCGTAATTTTAAAAGAAATATATGAAACATTTCAATAACTATTGAAATAATTTATGTAGTAAAATAACAAAAGCAAGGCTTTTTTAAAAAAATATTTTAAGACGTTAAACAACCTCTGTTCCAACGCCTCTCAAAGGGTTAAAATATAAATTTCATGTAATCAAAAAGCGGGAGAGGGGGGAATAGAGTGAAAAAACTAACTAAATTTTATTTGCTTTAAAATATATATTTCTTTTTTGCCGCTAACCTCACCTCATACTTCTTTTCAAAACAAAAAAGATACTAAATTCAAAGTTGTTTTTTACAGAAGTTTCTGATATTGGTATGGAACCTTGGTTTCTTAAAATATAAATTCCATGCAATAAAAGAAAAGGAGGATAACACGGGAAAATAACTATTTAAATTTAGCTATTTACTTCATAAATAACTGTTTATTTTTTGCTGGTAATCGCACCATATACTTATTTTCAAAACAAAAAAGACATGGAATTCAAAGCTATTTTTTACTGTGCTTCGCGATGTACAATTTTAATATACCAGGTGGTCAGAATTAAAACACCCCTACTCTGATCTCTCTATACAACGAACTACTCATTATAAATGCTCCAAAATTGATGAACATACTATTCAAGACATGGGGAAACGGATTACGCGGGAAAAAATTAGTTCCAGCAACACCGATAGATGGCGCTGTACAACAGAAAATCTGAAGAAAAGACAAAAATAATCACAAAAAACAAACACATGCGATATGGAATTTTTCCTTTTTAATTTCTATTGCCGATATGAAAAAAAGAAGATAAAAAAAGTGAAGAAACTTAAACTGTCATTGTAACTGCAATTTCGCACTGTAAGCACAAAAATTTGCATAAACCCTTGGTTTGTTGTTATGTTCTGGGCCAGTGGCGAATCTAGGATTCAGGTCAGGGGGGGGGGGGGCTGAGTCATAAAATTTTGTACTGTCGTGACAGATGTCAAACCTCAAGGTTAAAAATAACCAAAACTCTTAACTTTACAGACTTTACTCATCTGAATAAGAATCATAAAGAACAATACATACTTTCTATAATTTAATAAAATTACAATGAAATAACCAGCCAAATATTGTCTTCGACCGTCAAAGCTACATTACAAGTGGAATGACTACAAAATAGGAAAATTTTCGAGCCTGTCCAAGCCAGAAAGCAATGTTGAAACGTTTTTATTATTTCTTTAAAGAGGAAATTAAGAAAAAACAGTTGTAATGATTTTAAATAATATCAAGAATTCTGGCTGGCTCTGGGGGGGGGGCTCATAGCCACCCCTCGGACTGTACATGAAAACCTGCCGATCTTGTATCAGACTTCGCTGTGAAGCTTTGCTGTTTATGAAAACAGAGGAATGCCAGCACTACTTCAGAATTTCGTCGACTTAAGAATTTACGAAAAGGACCATTCTTCCACAAGCTCTCCAGGAGATGATCCCAGCTCGATTCAGAAAAGGAAGCTGGATATCTTGGAGTTCAGCCGGGTCGAGGACGCAAATCGACTCGTTCAGATGTCGTTGAAGATGTTGCCACCGCTATTGTTGAACAATCAATGGATAACGTTGTAGGCTGTAGTAGTGCACGTGCAGTGTCACGACACTTGGGTGTTCCCTGCAGCACAGTGCGGAACGTACTGAGCAAAATGGTGCATTTTTTCCCGTACAAAATTAGTCACAATCAGCAGTTGCTGGCCATCGACAGGGAGAAGCGACTGACCTTTTCATTGACATTTCTGGCTAGAGTTGAAGTGGATGCATCATGACCATGGCAGATTCTATGGAGCTATGAAGCGCATTTCCATCTGAGTGAAACAGTCAACACCCATAACTGTCGCATTTGGGACACGGAAAACCCTCGTACCTTCGAAGAGATTCCACTTCACTCACAGAAAGTTAGTCTGGTGTGGATTCACAGCCACATTCATCCTTGGACCTTTCTTTTTCGAAGAGGCTACTGGCAATGGCCCTGTGACATGCACCGTGACGGCCAAGAGGTACAAAAACATGCTCGAAAATTTTGTTGTACCCTAAACGCAACAGCAGCAATGTCTTGATTCAATTACATTTATGTAAGATGGAGCGCCTCCACGCATTGAATTCTGTGTACAGCAGTTTCTTCGGCAACATTTTACTAATGATAGAGTAATTAGTCGTGCGTTTCCGTCAATCTGGCCATCTCGTTCCCAGATCTTAATCCCTGTGATTTTTGGCTGTGGGGATACTTAAAAAATCTTGTTTATCGAGGACGACTGGTAACCTTGGCAGATTTGAAAGAAAGTATCACTCTGCATGTGAGAATTATCTCAGTCGACCAATTACGATCCGCAGTTGAACAAGCTGTCCATAGACTTCAGATTTTACATCTTGAAGAAGGGAACCATATTGAGCAGCATTCCCTGCGTCGATAAGGTGCTTGTGATATGAATGTTTGGTACGTTCAAATAAAATGTGTTACAAATGTATATTTTGTGTCTTTTCAGCATATTTTCTGTTGTACAGCGCCATTTATCAGTGTTTCTGGAACTAATTTTGTTTCGCGTAATCCGTTTCCCCATGTCTTGAATAGTAAGTTCAGCAATTTTGGAGCCTTTACAATGAGTAGTTCGATGCATAAAGAGCTCAGAGTAGGAGTGTTTTAATTCTGACCACCTGGTATATAATATATATTAATTACTCACAACAAAATGATCTTCACAGACATGACGAACACTGCTTGTAGATGACTCCGTATTAACTTTATCATCTCTCCTCATCGCTCTACACCACTATTTGAGAAGAACATTGTTATTTGGAAAATGGATAAATAATTTATCGGGTGCAATTATAGTTGTATTAACACATTTAGGAACAATACAATATTTGTATCTTTTCGACATTATTTAATCTGATGCGATGGTCGGAAAATATAGGAAAAAAGCAAAACTTCTTTAGCGAGCGAACGGGAACTAGCTGCTGTATGGGCATTCGTGACGTCAGACCCGTTTCGTGCCAGAATGGATCGTTTTTCGCGCCAAATCTCAGAGACGAACTTCGATTGCAAATTTAAAAAAAAACGGCCTAGAATTTTTTTTAATGTTATTGTTCATTTTTAAGCATTCTAAATCGATTAAAAAAATGCTGAACTTCTCCATTGTCAGTGAAAATACTTTTAAAAAAATCGCGGTTGAAAATTGCCGGTGAAAAACGTAGTTGGATAATTATCAGTAAAAATAGTCGTTTGAGAATTGTCGGAGAAAATTGTCATTTAAGAATTGTCGGAGAAAATTGTCATTTAAGAATTGTCGGAGAAAATTGTCATTTAAGAATTGTCGGAGAAAATTGTCATTTAAGAATTGTCGACGAAAATTAGTGTTGAATATCTTGGTAGAAAATCGTTGTTTTAGAATTATCGTTGAAATTTGTTAATGAAATTCGTAGTTGAATATCATCTTTTTTGAATACTCGATGAAAATCGTGGTTGCAGAATCGTTGATGGAAAGTATTTTTGAAAATTATTGATGAAAATTGTCGTTCGAGAATTATAGGTGAAAATTTTCCTTGGAGAATTGTCGGTAAAATTGCCTTTGGGCATTTGTCAGTGAAAATTGTCGGTTAAAATCGTCGTTGGAATCTTATCCGGGAAAATGGCCGTTTTCGGTGGAAATTGCAGGAGAATTATTGCGGATGAAAACTATCTTTGATGAATTGTTGGTGAAAATCGCCGTTGGAGAAATTTTGGTGAAGATCATCGTTGGAGATGTTTACTGGTCGCCACTCGCCGAGCCTCTGACGCTCGATGCGAAAGCGTCGTTCTTTTATACTCATCGACATACTGTTCTAGAAGGTTCGACGATGACGCAATATCCTATTATTGCTTCATTTCTCGGAATATCACGAACATTCGAGAATTCGTCAATTATGGGAATATGTCGGATATTCGAGGATGATCCAACACCTGTTGGAAAATTGTCGGTAAAAATCGTCGTTGGAAAATTATCGGTGAAAATCATCGTTGCAGAATTTTCGATGAAATCATTGTTGGAGTCGAAGATTTTTGTGGGAAGCGGTCCGACAATCTTCTGAAGATCATCGTGAAAATATCGTCCTTTTATACGTGCCGACATCCGATTCTCGTAAGTTCGAAGATGACGCAACAAGAAGTGCTGTTAAGTCATTTCTCGGAATGTTTCAAACTTTTGAGAATGTATGATGTAAGAACATATATTGTTGCGTAATTTCTCGAAATATTTCGAAGATGATGCAACAACACCTCTTGGAGAATTGACGGTGAAAATTGTCTTTGAAAATTGTCCTTGAAAATTGTCGGCGAAAATCATCGTTGTAGAATTATTGGCGAAATACATGGTTAGAGAATTGTCAGTGAAATTGCCACTGAAAATCGTCGGCGAAAACTGTTTGAACTATCGATAAAAGTTGTAATTGAATAAATTGTTGAAGAAAATTGTCGTTCAAGACTATCGGTGGAAATCGTCGTCGAAAATTGTCGTTGGAGAATTAGTGCAAATCTTCTGTGATGAATTGTCAGTGAAAATTGTTGTAGTTGAATTTTCGATGAAGATGATGGTTGGAGATGTTTACGCGTCGCCACCCCACACCGATTCATTTATCACTGAGCGCGAAAGCGTCGTCCTTTTATAATCGTCGACATCCGGTTCTCGAAGGTTCGACGATGACGCAACATCCCGTTATTCCATCATTTCTCGGAATATCTGATGAATCAAGAATGACGGAACAACATCTATTTTAGAATTGACGGCGAAATCTGTCGCTGAACATCGTCCTCGGTGAAAATCGTCGTTGCAGAATTATCGGCGTAAATCAGTTGGACAATTGTCAGTGAGAATTGTCACGGAGAATTGTCTTTTGAAAGTTATTTGTGAAAAATATAAATGCTGAACTATTAACGAAAATTTACGTTGAAAAATTGTCATTGAAAATCGTCGGTGAAAATGTTGGTGAAATCGTCGTTGGAGAATTATTGGTGAAAATTTCCTTATATTATCAATGAAAATTGACGTTGATTAATTGTGGATGGAGATTATCGTTGAATAATTTTCGGAGAAAATTGTCGTTAAAATTTTCGGTGAAAATCCTAGTTGGAGAATTATCTGCGAAAATTGCTATTGGCGAAATTTCTTTTCAAATTGTCGTTGGAGAATTGTCGCGAAATTCATTTATCAAATTCCTTCAAACAAATTTATCAGTGAAACTCGTTGTTGGAAATAATCGTTGGAAAACTATCGGTGAAAATGGCCATTGAAGAATTGTCGGTGAAGAATTTATAAGCGAAAATCTTCGTTGAAAAATTTTCGGTGAAAATTCTCGTTAAAAATCGTCGCTGGAAAATTTTTGGGAAAGATCATGGAGATGAAGATATTTACTCGTCGCCAGCCGCCAAACGTCTGAAGCTTACTGCGAAAAATGTCGTCTTTTATACCCGTCGACATCCGGTTCTTGAAGGTTCGACGATGACACAACATCCTTCTATTGCGTCATTTCTCGTAATATCAAGAACATTCGAGATTGGATGATGCAAGATCTTCTATCGTTGCATCAATACTGGGAAGATCTCAAAGATTCGAGGATGTCCCAACAACACCTTCTGCAGAATTGTCGTTGAAAATCGTTCTTGAAATCTCTGTGAAAACTGTTGTTGTAGAATTATCGGTGAAACCGTCGTTGGAAAATTATCATTAAAGAATTGGAGATTGCAAAATTGAAATTTTTCATTCAAAATTGTCGTTGAGAATCTTCACGGAAAGAATTATCTGTGAAGATTATTGTTGGAGAATGATCTTCGAAATTTCTCCTTGAAGAATTTTTGGTGAAAATCGTTTTTTAATATTATCGGTGAAATTCGTCGTTGCACAATTATCGTCATTGTAGAATTTTCGGTGAAGATCATTATCATCGTTGTAGATGTTTGCGGATCACCACCCGCCAAGCGTCTGAAGCTCACTGCAAAAGCGTCGTCCTTTTATACCCGTCGACATCCGGTTCTCGAAGATTCGAGGATGCCGCAACATCCTGTTGTTGCGTCATTTCTCAGGATATTACGAACATTCGAGAATGGATGATGCAATCACAGAATGTTATTGCGTCATTTCTCGGAATATTATGAACATTCGAGAATGGATGTGCAATCACGGGATGTTATTGCATCATTTCTGGGAATGTCAAAAACCTTCGAAAAGGATGATGCAATGGTAGAATGATTTTGCATCCGTTCCGGACTTTGATTTGCGCATGCGCAGTACTTTTTTGTTCATATCTCGGGAACCTCGAGCGTAGGGTCTTGATATTATAAATGTTTGTGCTGTTTGGGGCTTCAAACCCTATATTTTGGTCAGGTTTGCGCATGCGCTGTGTGTTTCTTCCAATATCTCAGGATACGTCGAAGGTTAGGCTCTTGAAATTTTTTATATGAGTGACCCATGTGGTGATCGAAGTCCTGCATATTTTGGTCGGGTTTGCATAAGCGTGGTATGCTTTTTGCGATATCTCGGGAACCCTCGAAGGTAGGGACTTGAAATTTTATAGATGGGTGGTTCATGCGGTTCTGAAGCCCTCTTATATTTTGGTAGAGTTTGCGCATGCACAGTACGTTTTTTGTCTGAAATTGCTCCAAACTCGGTAAATTTGTGTCGGATAGACTCGATAGTGTTCCTAGGTTCCTAGGCTGATCATGATCCCCATGACCAAACATTCCGGTCAAACCGGAAATAGTAATTTCTCCATTTCTATCGCACGTAGGAAAGTCATGCGAGGTGTCAAAATACTCGTCTCGATCAGCCGAGTTCTTTGCATCGGTTGTAGTGCACCCGAATTGAACAGGGTTCGAGATTTAGTCTCGAATTTTAAAAAAATGGTTCGAATAGAAAACGCGTCGCTTCTTTCGAAAGTACTCAATGAGATACACGTCTTGCGAAAATTGCGTGTCGCTACGCCAGGAGCCTTTCGATAAATGAGCTCCTTAACTTCGAAAATTGATACATTGGCGTGAGAATTTGGCCCCCCCCCCCCTATATTTCGCCCGACTCTTTTCACACCAAACCAGATCCACTCTTCCCGACGTTCTTCATCGAAAGACACCTCATTTAAGTCGTTAGCCCTATTAGAAATCGAGATCCGAAACCGGGTTCCAAATTTTCAACGCAATTCCTTGTCTCTTCTATGGCACCGATCGGGCCAAAATTTACAGAATACAAGAAGCAGGTCGAGGGCTACAGGCGGCAAGTATTTCGGGGTTCGGCACTAAACAGGTACCGAGATTCGAAAGAGTCCAAAACACCGAAAACGGGACACCCCAAATCTCGCTTCCTAATCTACTCGATAACTCGTCGTTCGAGTAGTGAATAAAACTCGTATCGTCCTCCAAGTTTCTTGAGTCGTAACTAAATTGTCTAAAAAATCCTAGTTGAAACCAAATGGATCGGCAAGAATTTTTGTAATGCAAGTTTTCTCTGAAATGTCTGAAAAAGTACCTCTCGGAAAACTTGGGAACGCTTCTAAACCCAGAAAACTGAAAAATGAATTTAATCACTTGACTAATCACGTGACAGACATTTAAAAAGCATCTAAAATATGTCTCTTGAAAATTTCCGAGCTTGAAAGATTTTTCCGAGACTAGAAGTATCTTAACATTTTCCCCCCATAATTTTTTTCGTATTAGTCGTAATTTTAAGCTGAGGTCAGACGTAATTTTTTATGACCACAGCCTCCCTCGGACCAAAATCCTGGATTCTCCACTGCTGCACGCAATAATTTGAAAATATTTTAAACTCCAGTTATTGACAAAAATAAAATTTTGGATTATTTTTAAATTCTTCAGATATGAAGAGGAATCTATCAGGGACTTTGAAAATTCTTAGAATGGGAAAAATTATTTAAGTCCCAAAACTTTTGAAGGGAAAATTCGAACTGCGAGAATACCTGCACTCAACCCGACGAAATTTCTATGTTCCATAACTGTTAAGGACTTTGAAGAAGTAGTGTTTGTTTTCAGATTTCAGAATTTTCATGTTGGTATTAAATTCCTGAATGATGATTCATTCCAGTACAGATCGTTACGTACTCTGCCAAACCAGTAGAAAACTTGATAAAGGGAGAAAAATATTTACAATTGTAAAACAAGTTATTTACGTGGCTGGGAAGCACTACTGCGCCCCACGTCAGTTATTAAATTTGATTGAGCTGTCGACAGATGCAGGCATTTTTTTGGAAATTTAGTTTCTTTTCCTTCATTGGATGATAATATTAGTGGTTTAATTTCTATCTGATCACTGTAAATGATAGAATTTTAGCAGAAAATTCGTGGTTTAACATGTTCAACTTAACTAAGAGAATCCTCACATATTGTTTTGAAATGCTTATTTTCTTTCGGTTCATGAGAGTTTAATTTGGTATCTACCGTTTCTAGTCGAAAATATTATCCTCCAATGGACTGGAGATTGTGAACGACCTGAAAACCTTTTGCTCTTTTTTGTAATATATTTTTATACTACATTTTGGAATATTTGTTAATAACATGAACTTCAATTTCTTTTAAAATATTATATTAAATTACCCCATTTAATCGATTCAGGTTTTGTTGTTCTGACGAGTAAAATATTCTGATCTCCCAAATATAAATGAAAAATTTCACTGATTTCAAATAAATGAAGTATTTTGTTCGTTCATTAAGAACTACACTCATTTCCGTAAATGACATTCATTATTTATCTCTCCGATAAACTATTCTCTATGATAAAAATACACATAAGAAAATATTCTGCTTTCATTCCAGTATAAAAAAAATCTTTGTGAGAATCTCAATATTTCATCTGATTGGTGATTAAGAATAAGTTTTTAATTTTCTATTTTAAACAGTTCTTGCTGAAACAATTTCCGGGTTTGAAAATGTGTATTTCTCTTAAATGATTTGGAAACTCGCCAATATGTGTATTTAAAAAAATAAATATACAGCATTTACTCTTTCGCTAAATGGAGCTCTTGGATACATTTGCAAACTTATCATTCGAGTAGATCTGTTTGACAAAAATTTCAAGTCTCCATGTCTCAGTTTATTCGCGAATAAAAAAAGTCTTTCTTATTTTTTATTTTAAAAATGTCTAATTTATATCGAGCATTACTCTCTGTTTTAATAATGAGCATTAATACAGAGGGGTTTTTTTAATTTTATGGTCTGTATAGATGAGCATTAAATTTTATTAAAATTATTAATGTAATATTATTAAAATTTTAATATCAATTAAATTATTTATTTAAAAATGTATAATAAAATAATTTTTTGTCAAAACAAACGGAATTACTTTCTTTTATTTGCATATGTTAATTTCTGTAGTTATGAAAAAATTATCATAAGTATTTATTTTTAAAAGTTATGGTACCGTTCATTTCATTCTCAATGGGAAAAATAAAAATGTATGTCTGTGACAAACATATGTGTGTTAAATATTAAGTGAAATTGTTTGTTACTTGCTTAATTATGTAAAATTCGCATTCAACATTTACTCCTTCACTAAATGAATCTATTAGGTATATATTCATTCTTTAATTGATTGTTCTGTCATTTGAGTGATGTGTTTACAAAATTCTTCAACCACCTTATTTGTAAGTAATATTAACCTTTAAGTTTCTGATATTGAAAGTATGAACTTTTTTAACTGATATGGCAGATAATCTACAGATAACCCCTAGTCATCTGTAGATTTTTTAAAAATAAATAATTATATATGGAAAGTTTGAAATATTTTGAACGCTTATTGCCTTCTAATATTTCTTCTTTCAACCGTCAACGTTATATACAAGATTTAATTTATAATAAAGGGTATTTGTCATTCTATTTTTTTAGCTTTCTACTGAATCTCTTACATTTATAAGTTCTTATACATCTTTATCTATTCCATGGATAGAAAAAAATACAATTATTTTGATTTCAAAAATATTATTATGTCAGGGAAGAATTTCTCAATAAAAACTAATAAACAGGTGTATCAATTATTGTTCAATTCCCTTATGTGACTTCACTGATAGAAGTTGAGTTTGGTAGGTACCTTTCAAAAACAGAGCTAAACTAAGAGTCGCAGTCCCACGTTTGGTCGCGAAAACTCTCAGATATATCTTTTTAGGAACAGAGCATGTTAGGACAAAAAAAATTTTATGTTCCTGATATGCTACGACAAAACGCATTTTTGTCGTATATCATTTTTTATATTAAGATCTTTGAAAATAATTTTTAATTAAAGATATTACTTAATTTCATTCTTTAGATGTTAGAAGAAAATATTCATTCTATAGAAATAGTTATTCTATAAATTTGCTCAATTCATGCAAGCCTAGTTTTTATTTCTCTCCTTTATTTCACGCTCTTTTGGATACTAGACAAATTGTCATTTTGTCTGCGAATAACATAATATATTTAATATTAATGTTATTCACAGACAAAATGCACTGTACAGACAACATGTAACCCCAGAAGCAATTTCTGAGATATGTAAATGTTATACGAGGCGACATAACAGAAGTAAAGAAAAAGTAAATTTATATTCATTTTTTTAAGAATGAAAGGCGTTAAAATAAAAACGGAAACAATATTAGAGATTCAATAAGCAGCTATCTAAAACATCAAATATTATTAACCAACTTTTTAAACTTAGAATTTTTCAAACAGTTATATAAAAAAAACATGTTTTCTATAGGTTTTCTGCTTTTACAGTTGACTTTTGTAGCGGGTATGGAAGAAAGGCTATTTCTATAAACTAATTTTTTTTATAAACATTTCTGAAACGCAAATCAAATTTTAATAAATTCTCGTATCAACATTGTTAGCTCTTTTTCGTACATTTCATAAATAAATTCTAAAATTTGACTTCTGTCGCACCAAGCACCAACGATGGATTGTAAATATAAAACACCTACCCTTTCAAAATACTGGCGAAAATTATCTAATGGATTCCATAATGTCTAAAGAATTCAAATGAAATGAAAAAATGAGTTACACAAAAACTCATTATGGCGTTTCATCAAATTTTGAAGTCTCTATGTGACATTTTTTATTAATTCAACAATGTAACGAGTTTCGGAATATTTATTTTACTATGATGATGAAATAAATAACCTCATCACAAATAGCAAATGAGAAACAACAGATGATTACTTTTTTTTTAAAATGAAAACATTTTGAAGTTCTGACTAGCTCCTTAAGTACATAAGATCCCAATGCATTTTAGTTTAAAAAACACGTTTAATTTTAGTGGATCAGGAAATTAAAAGGCCTTTATAAAATTTTAAATAATCCAGCCATTAGACGTCAGTAGTAGACTTCTTTAATGCAAAACAGCTTATCATGGAAATTTTTATAACATGATGTCAGCAATAAATTGCTTTAGAATTAATAAGAACAAGGATGTTAAAGTACATCTATAACAAAATTCTTTTGCATGAAAAATCCTTTTAAATGAAAAAATACTTTTCAACCTGAATGAAATATTTCATTTGAAAGTAAAAGTTTCATTTTTCAACCTATTATTTATTTTTTTAATTATTTATCTATTATTATTCGGGTGATAAATTGTTTCTTAAAGGTTTCTTTTCAGGGAACAGAACGTTTGATTTCGTAAGAACTGATTAATTCAGTGTGTAAGTTAATTATCTGCTTATGTCATGAGTAAAAATCATCAGCTGTTTTTTCTCAAAACAAAAAAAATTGTAAGTAAAATACATCATAACAACAAATAAAAATTCGGAATTACCACACCATATCTACCATATATACATCCGTTTATTTTTCTAGCATATCATTTGACATTCCGTAATTGTATGCTTTTATAATGCAGCTATTCCTTATCAAAAATAAAAGGCTATTATCTGATTCAAATGATACAAGCTTATGATAACGCAATACACACATGGTTATAGTTGTCTCTCCTCCCTATTTTCATCAGGTTTGACTTTACTTTAAAGATAATAAGATGCAATAATCTGTCTTTCAGGTTTACGTCAAACCAGGATCAAATGAACACAAAATTATATTCACGTAGGTATTAGGTAGTTCAATGCACACCGATGTACAAACAACTACAAGATTTGCGCATTTTTTACAGTTCAGTAAAGAAGTTAATTTTTAAATCTTTGTCATTTTGGGTCATTTTGAAGTTCCTTACAATTTATCATCGTCGTGAAAATATTCATTCAATATTCAAATACTTGAATGCATTAATTGCGACAAATAATTAGAGTAATTCAAATGTAATTAAATCAAAGACAGAAATAAAACATTATTGAACTAATACAAAATTGTGAATGAAAAGCATTCATATTCAAACGGAGAAAGAAGGAAGGAAAAAAATTATTATCATTTTTATCGAACATCCATTTTGCTAATCCATAATTTTAACTAACACTCAACATCACCATAACATTCTAAAACTTTATTTTTTCAATTTTAAATCGATAATATAATTCAACATGGTATACGCCTTGAAATTTTATAAAATTTTTCATATTTACTGTTAAATAACATTTTATGATCAGAAAACAAAGTTATTGAATAGAACTTAACTATTAATAATATTCGTAATCGCAATATTAAAGATTAACGCAGGTTGTCAGTCGATTCGCGTATATGTATAATCTTGCAGTTAGATCGCGTACATGTATAACCTTGGAGCACGACAGCCGAAATGCACCTGCGTAGTACCAACGTCAATAGCCCGAAACGTCACGACAAAGGGAAAAAATAAGAAGTAACGGTAGACGTTATACTCGTACATAGTTGCTCAAACTTGTTAATATGCGTTATATGAAAACAAGATTAACTCTAAAAATTTGGTTACGGACAGAGCATATGAGTCGATTAACAAAGCTTGAAGTGCCATGGTTTTGTTTTATAGAATTCAATACGTGATATTTCAATTGCATGTACATGTTTATAGCAGCCGACCCAAAACATGTATATTTTAAATCAGCAAGAAGAGAGAATATAAGATGTTAATAAGATCTTGTATTCTCTTCGCATTTTCTTGCCTATGAACGGTATGTGATGTATGGTCAGACGAATTCTCCTTAAACTGCCCGAGTTTTTATTTTCTTATAGATGTTTTGTGTAAATAAATAAGGAATGCAGAAAAAATAGTTTTTAAAAAATTTATTTTCTAATTAAACATCACCAAGCAAAGTGGCAAAAATTATTTAGCTAAATTTTTTCTCTAAAAAAATGTTCTTCTCAAGTAAAAAATGTAAGGAGTGAACAATTTTATTAATCAATTATTAAACTATTCAAAATTAATTGGAAAAAAGGGCAAAAATATTAGCTGTTCAAATGTGAATCACTGCATAATGTAATGTCAATTTTTTTATTAATGAACTGAAAATAAATTCTCAAATAAAGTGATTCATTGAATCAAAAATGAAAATTACATTTTATTAATAATATTTCTTCTTTAATGGAAATGCGCTGCGCTGCAAATATGACATTTTCGTAGGGATTTTATTCCAGAATAAAATTTAAAAACGAACATTAAAATTATTAAGAAAATTATGTATTACATAAGGTCCAAATAAAAGGTTTTTTTTAGAATAAGGAGTTACAAGAAGATTAAAACTTTACTGTGTGTGAAAAAAAAAACCATTTTTTCTGATATATATACAAATTTTGTTAATGAAAAATTGATAAAAACGAATAACTTGTAATCAGACACTGTTCTCTCGCTAATTGGCTATATATTTTCAAAATATCTTTATATCATTCGGATAAATTTGTTTGTAGAAACAAGGTATTTGCTACAGTTACTTCCCCCCTCCAGATATAATTTTGTTGTATTGCATTTCAACGCTAGTTTTACTTCGTAAAAAATTAATAATTGACAATTATTCAGCTTAATTTTCTGATTTTAAAATTTCTTCACTTCTGCTTATTTAAATAATACCAGACAGGTTGTATTAATTCTTGGGTTTTGTTTCAAACGAAAGAGTTGCATTAAATAAATACTTTTTGTATAAAAGCAATTTTATATTATTGTATTTATTTATTTTAGGTTTAGATTTTTTATTCTCTGCAGTGTTCATAAGAAATGTTTTCAATTAAATCCTGAAAACAGCACCAATATTTATATACTATAGTTAACCCTTTCGCTAACAGGGTCACCAAGGAAAAACGTCCATCACAGCCCAAGATGTTTTTCGGGATGAATTGGAATACGTCTGTCACATATATGTGACGTCGGGATCTGGTAAGAAACGGCT
The DNA here is from genome assembly GCA_013235015.1 of Araneus ventricosus. Taxonomy (NCBI): domain Eukaryota; kingdom Metazoa; phylum Arthropoda; class Arachnida; order Araneae; family Araneidae; genus Araneus; species Araneus ventricosus. Next base: position 195,033 of record BGPR01000914.1, read on the forward strand.
ATGTCACATATATGTGACGGTTGGTAGCGAACGAGTTAAAGTACCCACTCATTTAATAGATATTTTAAAATGCTCGTATTGTAATTAATTGGAAGAAGATTATGTATTTTGAAGATAGAAAATGAAAGATTAAACGTAACAAAATTGAATTAAGAAATATTGAGTAAGCTCATGCTTAAAATAAGGCAGCTCTGTCTTTTGATATTCAACAAGGAGAAACAACGCAAGAACAAAATGATTTATAATAATTTCTATGTTGATTTCTGAAGAAATTAAGATTGAAATTTAATAATAATTATCCGCTACTGGAATAAGCTACTTTAAATTAACAATATCTCATCGCAATGTTGAAATAGAAAAGAGCGAAAGTACAACTTTATTTAACTAACAAGAGAATTTGCTGATTCTGTTAAGCAATCTGCATCACATCGAAAGTTACTTGACAATTTTTTTAACAAGAACATTGGGAGAAAAGAAATCAAATCGAACTGCTTAAGAAAGCATTAAATGATTAAGACGTAATAATACACGTGAAAAATTAATAAAGAAAGGTTTCCATACAGTATTTGAAAGTTAAGCTACAATTTTCGAAGAACATTTTATTTTATTTTTAAGTTACTAATTCTTCAAGAACGCAATTATTTATTATTTTCATTTTGTGTGTATTTGTGAAAACATTTCTTCAATTCAAGTATCTAAATACGTATGATTAAAGTTAGATTCAAGTTTTTAATTTTGTTTTAAAAAGTATTTTAGGTAAATTGCTTCAAAATTCGGTTTTCAGAAACAGAAAATAAAAATGGGATGATTATCTTTATAAATAAATATTTAGCAAATTCATAAACACTTTTCTTATTTGGAAATGCTAAACAAAATGCATTGCGATTTCGACAAGCTAACAGGAGCAGTTTTCCTCAAGAACGGCTATATTTAGGCAGGAACTTCCATCATCGCTGGAACCTGTCTCATGACGTCACTTGTTATCCAACGGATGCAGCTGTGGTTGGAAGGCAGTTTATCTCAATTCTTAAGACGAACGCAACGTTATCAAAACGACTTATTTAAGATATTGAAAGCAGTTAGCACTAAAAAAATGTTTGACGTTCCTTTAACTTTCTGAGAAAGTGATTTGATATCGTTTCCTTTTTAACATAGATATCAATTCAAAATGTTCTTTTCCAAATTAACTCTATTCAGTCAAACATTGCAGACATATTTTTTAATAATTCATAGTAAGTGACTTTTCGAGATAGACAAATTATAGTGCAAAGCAAATGTCGAAGAAAATTTTAGTTGGTTAAATATATCGGCAAATTTTCCTGGAACTGAAATTTCTGCCCAATTCATTCGAACTGTTTTTAGTACTGGTCAGCAAATCGAAACGAATTTTTTTGTCGAAAATTTTCGATATGATTAGATCAATGTATATATTTCGAAGATAAATATTTTAAAAACAGGGAAGATACGGTATCCTCTAAGACAAACTTGATTTTTACCCTAATTAGAAAAATTAAGGAGGTTTTAGAGGATAATTCGTATCCAGCAGTTAATTCGCTACACGAATCTTTTGGAAGTATATATGCATATGCAAAAGTATTGTACTGTATTTGGAATATATCCGCTTGGAAAAAACTTCTAAATAGTAGATATTCTTTTCATTTACTTATAAGTAAGATGAATTTTTCAATTCTATGTTTTAAAAATGAATAGTTGAATCCAAAATTCAATTCATTTAAAAGAAATATTATTACCTTCACATTTAATGGCAGTTCAAAATGTTTATATTTTAAATTTCAATCACTAGCTTCAGAATTCCTACATTGATTACAAATATAATAAAATGTGTTTGCGTCGCCAAATTATTACTGTAAGCACTATTTTTAAATGCTTTTACTCTTCTTTATTTTCCCAATTCCTTATATATTATTGTCTTATGTAAGAAGTTACGCGTAAAAGTTTATTTTCAGGCTCATCAATTGATATGCCTGATTTATTCGATCTTCATGTGAGACTAAAATGAGAGGAAAAGAAATTTCGTTGTTTTTCCGAAAAAAAGTGCATATTATTTTAAAAAGCACACTGAATATTTATATGACTATGGATTCTAAAATAAATAAATTATGAATATGAAAAAACCCCAAGATTCGTCTTTGAAAATACATACTCAATATCAAAACCAAGAAAGTTGAAAAATAAAATATAAATATATAATAAATTGTACTGTAACTGATTGTTCCTCAGGTGCTGTGATTTTGTATAATTGTATAGACCTTTAAAACAAAGAATGTACTTTTTTAATATCATAATTGAACATTTAGGTAGGTCAATAAGTTTTAGTAACATCAGCTCACAACTCATGACAGAAATCATTCATACATAAAATTTTAAAATTATAAATAGGGGTGACATTTTCAAAGTTTGGATAATTTCAATATGCTTTGTTATTTTAATGTTATTTAACGATTCATGAGAATATATGAAAATATTCTGTGTAATAAACTTAAGAATTTCATTGGTTTTCACTAATGAGAATATAAAGACCTAAACAAAACTAAATCAATGCCCACTCTCAGCCAAAAAATAAAAATAGAGCATCAGAACACAGTTTATTAAATTTTTATGTAATTAGGTGTAATGTGTATGATTTTTCTGATAACAGAATGTACATTTTTTTTATCAAAATGACAAAAAGATCTATTATAAAATAAGACAGTCAGAATAAATTAATCGCTAATTCTAACAAATTATTATATTTAAATGAAAGCATTTAAAACTACTATAATGACTAAGTTATATGTAAATAAGAAAACGGTCTATCGTAGAATTTTTTTAAAATTTTCCAGTCGTTCCAAAACTGAACGACTTAAACTTTAAAAACATAAGATTATGTTGAAAATTCCACAAAGAAAATGTGCGAACTTCGAAAATTTTTGCATTCAAGTTTAAAATAGTTTTAAGACATATAATAAGCGAAACGAATGAACTATGAAATATTTTCAGAATTAAAAATTCTAAAAATATGAAAAGCGATTTGTCAACATTCTAATACCGATTTGTTAGCATCCTTATGCTCCAAAAGGAAATATCCTTATTCTGTATAATCATGAATGCAGCGTAAACTTAGTGAAAAAAATATTATATTAATATTGAACATTTTTTAAACTTCTTTAAGAACCAAAATCAACAAAGCAGGAAATTTGAAAAAAAGTCTTTTGGTTAAAACTGTTAATGTACCACAACCTAAAAAAGTTTGTATTCCCACTAAATATATTACCCACTTATTAAATATTATTAAATATCTATAATTACTATATCTGAATAATTGATAATATTTCTCATTAAACTAACTTTCAAATAATTATCAAAATCTGTAGAATAACAAATATGAAAATCTCTCGAAGTACAACAATTGACAACAATTTATAAATTATTCCAAAATTTTAAAAATATTTACGTAATTTGAAAATATTTTTTCAGATTTAAAGAGTAACGCTGAGCATTGTTTATAATCAACCTGAAAATATTCCTAAGTCTTAGAATTGCTAAAAATGAATTGAAAAAAAGAAAAAGAAAGGCCTATAGATACAAAATGACTAAATTGCGAAATTTTAAAAATTGTCACATTCAAATCGTAAATATTTCAAAGTCCTAATTTAAAAAAAATAAATCTACCAAGAACTTGGAAAAATTCTTTCATTATAATTTAAAACATTTTTGGATCTACCTATTATTAAAATTAGCGTTGCACTAAATTTCAAAATACAGAAGTCCTACAGATTCTAATGAACTCAATAGTAAATAGACTTTGAAAAAATTCTTGAATTCACTCTAAAAATATTTCAAAGTTCGACAGCTACCTAAACAAAAGTAGTCCAACTTACAATTTTTTTAAAAAATTTAAGTTGGAAAATATTTCTGATCCTACAATTTACAAAATGAGTTCCATTAGAATATAAGATTTATTTCGACGCCCTCAGAAAAGAAAAGGATTCTATCACGGACAATTACAAATTTTGATTTTCAAAACGAGAAAATTTCACACAACTCGTAAAGAGAGACAGCGAAAACCAGTTCGGTGAGGCGAGGCGACTAATAAGCTCAGAAGCGATTTAGTCCTTGAAGGATGCGGATGTTGGGTGAGTTCCTTCCAAAATATACGAAGACACTATTAATGAATTAACTGCTATTTGGTTATTGTAGCAGAGGGAATTTAGCAAAATTATCGAGTTTAAAAATGTTATTTCATGAATTTGAAGAAATTATCACTTAATGTTTTGGAAATTTAATTTTCCCTCAACGTTCTGGTAGCATTCATCTCTGTCTTCTCAATGTTTTATTATAGAAAGGGAAGGAGATGCAAGAATATTCTGGAAGTCGTTTACTTATTTTCGGAAAAGATTTTAAAACTGCTGGCCTTAGCATTCTGCATTAAAAAGCTGAAAGTTTGGACTATTTGAGTCTGAACAGTGCTGGTAACTTCTATTTAAAAATTTTAAATGATGTGATTTAATCAATAATCATTTTAATAGAAATCTTCTGAAAGAAACTAATTCTGTCTTCTTCCAAAAGAAGGAAGAAATTATTTTAATTTAGACGGTTAATAATGATAAATTTAATTGCATATTCTTTTGTTGATCCAATAAAAATAATATTCAGGTAGATACTGTCACTTAAATTTTTCGAAAACAAATCTAAATGCTGAATCTTCAGATGCAAAATTTTGTTCTAACGTTTCAAAAGTATTTCGGAAAAAAGAAATCTTGATTCTAGCAATGAACTGGTAAGTAGGACTATGGTTCTAATTTTTTTATTTTAAAGAATATACACTTGGTTTCTCAGTCTGGTTACTGTACATGTATTAAATAATAGAAATTAACAATATAAAATTTAAAAAAATGTTTTGTCTTTCTAGCTGCTCACTAGCCACTATTTTGTTCATTTGGTAAGATGCAGATCCATGTGGATAGTTCACATTCAACTGACATTTCTTCGCTAAATGGATCACTTGGCTTGATATGCATATATAAAAATTTCGTGCTATCATTCGAGTAGATCTGTTTGGAATAAATTTTCAAGTCATTCATGCTTTAACTTACTGGTGAGTAATACTATCTTTCCTATTTTTTATATTTAAAATGTATAATTTATTTCTCAGAGTTTTAGGCTTGTTTCTCGTGATGTCTTTAAAAAATAATATTATTAAAGAAGAATTTTTAAATTAGATTGCCATACTATATGTTACTTTAGTAATTAGTAAATATTTGAACTATTCTTGCTGTTTTACGTTTAAACAATTTTTAAAACCATTCACATGGTTTAAAGATGGTATATGGATTAAAAAATCTTTTATTTTGAAGAAAAGTTATTGAGTATTTTAGTTTCTATATTTATTTTGTGCATCTTAGTTTATCAGTGTGTCACAAAAAATAGAGATCATGTTAGATTATATAATAGCATTTTGTGAGTAGATAATTTTCCGTGACAATTCTCGCTGACAATTGTCCAGTCGGCAATTGAATTACGCAAATAATTCTGCGACGACGAATTTCACCCACAAATTTCAAGGATGATATTCAACTACAGATTTCGCCGTCAATTCTGAAATTCTGTTACGTCATTCTTGAATCATCGAGATATTCCGAGAAATGATGCAACAACAGGATGTTGCGTTTTCGTCGAACCTTCGAGAACCGGATGTCGACGGGTATAAAAGGACGACGCTTTTGCAGTGAGCTCCACACGCTCAGCGGATAGCGACACGTAAACATCTCCACAACCATGCTCTTCCCCAAAAGTTCTCCAACGATAATTTTCACTTACAATTCACCATAGAAGATTTTCACTCATAATTATTCAACGTCAATTTTCACTGATGATTCTCCAACGACAATTTCCACCGATAATTTTGAACGACAATTCTCTCCAACAATTATTCAACTACAATTTTCATCGATAATTCAAAAAGTTAGCCCCAACGATTTCTACGTGTAAATCTACGATTCCGATAAATCTACGGGTCATAGAGATGAAAAGAAACAAAATGAATATATTGTGAAAATTGGTTATTGTAATTAAAACTAAGAAAAAATACAATCTTTCGATGAGACCCTAAAAATATATGCATACATACAAATAAACGTTCTTACAAGACGTTTATAACATTTAGATTATTCAAAAAAGTTTAAGATATCTATTATTTATTTGAAGAACTTAGATTTAAATGTTTTAAACTTTCACAGAGCAAATAATTGCAAGTCAAGAAACGACAGAAATATTCTGTTTTGCTATCCAGGAAAACATTTCTGTTGCATTTAAGGATTATGCAAATTTATAGTATTTATCGAACAATCGATTTTTACACTTTTTATTGTTTCGTTTGTATTATACTTCTGAGGAATTTTCTGTCAGGAATTATTGCATTATCCGTGTGGTTTCCCAGATATAACTTCTTATTGCTTACATAAATGTTACTGATAAATTAGTTTTTCACATCCCAAATGTGAATAATGCAGGCTATTTCCAAGATATTCGCAGAAAAAGCAGAGTCCCAGTGCACACACGTCCGTCTTCTACGGATCGGAGAAGCAAATGAAGGAAATCATATGCAATGCGCATGCGCACAATTTTTTGGTTCTGAGCCTTTATACACCCGTGCAGGCGCTGTAGAAATGAGTCGCTTGCCAGGCTTCAACTAGGATGGAACTGACCACTACCACTAAGAGAATAGAGCCAAATTTGATAGAGGTGTAGAGGCGACGTTTTTTTTTTTAGGCCGGATATCCGCTTCCGCTTGAGCCCGTAGAATTTTAAAAATGCCTTTTCCCAAGTGATGGCGCTGAAGTTTACTAGGCTGTGACGTCATCTTTTTCATCAAATGTTTAGCCCTTTTGCCAAGAAGGAAATAAATGGTACTTTCTGGCACCTGAAAATAACTCAAGGGTTCCCTACCCTCATAAAAAAAACCGCAAGGACAGTTCTTTCACATTACAAAAAGAGTTTCACATTACAAAAATAGGAGAACCCCTTCGCCTTAGGGTACGGCAAGAGGGTCGGGCTCTGGTTTGAGAGCAGGTCAGTCAAATTCCCGTTCTGTCAGAAAATTGTTTGAGAAATTTTTCTCCAGCTAGTTTTTCAGTCCATCTTAGTGAGAAAAAAACGCATATTCCTTGATGATTGCCTTTTCTTTTTCCCTATCTGAAAATCCTGAACAAATAATGTTTCGATAACAGTATTTTATGCTTCTAGAATGACAATGCACTGAATTAAAATTTAAATCAATAATATTAGCCTTCCTTGTTTAGAATTTCGTGTTATTTAAAAGCAATAACAAGCAATCTATAACCAAAAAAAATCAAATTCGCTTTTCTGCAATCAAACCACTAAAACGCTTAATAATTGGCTAAAAACCAAAATAACATTCACTTGGGAGAGGGGGACTTAACAAAAATATATAATTGCATTCCGCACATCTCTAAAATTATTGAAGAGCTTCTCTTGATTTAATTCTCATGCCAAGGCTCCACACCTCCTAACACAACCCAAATTTCTTTTATCTTTACGATAATATTTGTAAGATACACTTATATGATCAAAAGTATCCAGACACTTTCGGATTTTCACACTTTTTAGAGCTTCTCAGGAAAGACTAGACCAACTGCCCTTAAACTTCGTCCATGTAAAAAAATAGACTCTAGTTCATATTTTACTGTGAAAATTCGCTCACGAGGGCATTTAAGGTGTCCGACTGTGTTCGGACCCATTTTTTTGAAAAATAACTTACATATATTTTTTAATGTTATTTTTCAACTGCATATGCTTTAAAACTATGAAAATATTGTAAAATTGGGCTTTCAAAATAAGAAGGCTGATAATGGTTTACAAATTTCTTCAATGGTTTTATTTGCTGTGCGCATTGCTTACATGGATTTTTGTAAAAATAGCAAGTTTATTCTGGTTCTTTAAAAATCCCATATTTTTTCGCATTTCTTTTGCTTATAATATACAAATTTTTTCACGAAATAATACGAAACTTATATAACTTATAGAATACTTGACAATGTGTTAGAGAATTATTCCATTAAAATTTGAAGTTCATGCTAATATAGTATCACAATTTTCTTTTGTAATATTTTGCGAAAGCACTTATATCTCTATATGAACATTTTGGAGTAACTTCCATATTGCAAAGTTTCATACAGTTATGTATATTAAATCATATTAATTATAATATTAATCAATGCGATGAACGTAAAATCAAAAGTTATCATACTCTAATAGGTTTTCCTCTTTTTAAAAAAGATTATTTTGACTATAGAGAATATATTTTTTTAACTTCAACCCTAAATAATTTAGATGTTGGAGAGGTGGAGGAAAGTTTCACGTCTATAAGGCGCGTGGCTAGTTATGACGCATGACGCTTATCTATTGGTTTTGCAATAAAGAACTTTTTAGGTGTGGACTTATTTGGCACACGAATAATATGACCTGCCCATCCTATCCTGTGTAATTTTATAAATTTAATAACATCAGCATAGTTCAAACACTTACACAGCTCATGGTTATATATTCTCAGCCACACATCATCCAGCTCTATTACATCAAAATACTTTTTAAATTTTTTCTTTCAAAAGTTGCTAAAAGTGTTATTTATTTAATTATTTTTTGTCTCCGGCTCATAGCTTAAGTATCTAAAACATAAGGTTCCCGCCAGTATAAATACAGAAAAAATTTTTAAAAGAAAGATCAGAATGAAGACGAAAATATAAACAATATATTTTTCCACTAATTTTTTTAGACAGATTCATCTATATTTGCAAAACTGGAGTGGCATTTCATACGAATTAAAATTTGAGATAAAGGATTTTTCAGAAGTTATTTTTAATAAAATTAAATCTACTTAAGTTTCTATTTAATATTGTTGATTACGGATAAGTAAAAAACAAGAAATGTTTTCAAGTCGGGACAAAAAAAAAATGACGAGAAACTGTATTTTTCAAACAGCCGCTGATGTAAAAGGCGTAGGACTACTTTACTCGCGTGACTCTTTTGTTTCTCGAAGTTTCTCGGTTTCTATTTGTCACTCGCGATAGTCTTTTGTTTCTCGAAGTTACTCGCGATACTCTTGTTTCTCGAAGTTACTGGTGATTCTCTTTTGTTTCTCGAAGTTACACTCTATTTTCTTTTATTTCTCGAAGTTACTCTCAATTCTCTTTGCTTTTTCTGAATGTATGTTAAATTGGCGAAATAAAATGAAACTAAGGTTACAATGAAAATTGTTTTATTTCTTCATAAAATATATTACAATGCCAATTCTTTTGTTTTGAATTCTTCAGTCGTGAGTGTATATGTTACAATTCTGTGTAGGATCTGTCGATGATATGAAAAGTAACATGCGTAATTTAATAATTCGGGACTAATGTTTCTTGTAAAAGTTGAATCATTATATGAATTTCCCAGAATACTAGGATAATTTGTTGGCATCATGTTCAAATCTAAATGCTTCTTCATGAAACCGAACGCTTTGTCATTCCTTTTGACATCTACATTAAAGTCACCCATGACAGTAATTGGAACATCTTTAACTATATGAAACTCTTCATGGATCTAAAATAAGACATTAGTTATGTTTTCAACATATGTAGTTACCGAGATATAGAGGATCGCATCACCAATTCATGCGTATTTTTGCCCAACTTTGCGACTCACTAGTCGCAAAACTACAATTCCGATTTTCAATTTTTTTTTCTAACTTCTGTTGCTACCCTTTATCTCTACAATAAGACATCAGTTACGTTTTAACATATGTATTTACCGAGATATAGAGGATCTCCCACACAACTTTCTTTGTGTCGTTTTGGCATGTGAATCAAATTCCTTCCTGAAACCCCAATGGGAGAAACGTAGTCCTATGTTAAAAAAAAAAAAATCAGACGGCAATACGGGATTTACAATCAGGACGCTACTGATACTTCTACTCTGATATTATATACTGATGACTGAAATGATATCTGATATTATATACTGATATTCCCGATTAGTTATTTTTCAGTAGAAATTAACTACATTATGTAAAAATTTAAGCACAATTCAGTAAGTTTTTCTTTTTCATAAAATTGACTAGTGGAGTTTTATAACAAGTAAATGAGAATATTACAAGAATTCCATAATTAAAAATGCGTTGATTTGATTATTAATAAAAATATTTCATAAGATTATAAAAATTCTAAATTTTTGATGCAGTTTAAATGGTCTAACTTCTCGATTCGCTTCAAATTTCAGAATTATTTCACCCTCTGTTGCTTCCTTTGGTCCTTTCCTTTAGTTTATAATTCATAATTATGAATATTATGCAATCTTGAAATCAATATTTTCTGGAATTTTCCACCGCGTGGCGTCATTCGTATGGAAAAAATGTAATTAAGTTAATCAGTTAAGTGATATTTAAGTCCTGAAAATATTAAAACAAAGCAGTGTCATCGAGAGCACATAAGTATGCAAAATTTTAAAACTTTAGCACACCAGTGAGTGAGTGAAAAATAGATTTAAAAAATTCCATCTTTGCAAAAATGAAACAACTCAAGGTAAAAGGTATAAATAGATCTAAATTTAAAAAAAGCAAAGAACAAAGTAAGTAATCAAAAATCTTGATAAAAATCAGGATACGTGCAAAAAGCATGAGCAACATGTTTTCTTTGTGATTTATTTTCGATAGATTAATCTGCATTTGTAACATTTGCGTGTCAATATTTAATATGCTAGAAAAGTTGGGATAAAGGAACTTTTTAAAGTTAATTTTTTTAAAGCTACTTTGTAAATTGCTTTTGTTACTTCCTTTAAAAAAACAGAGCCCGAGGTGGCCTGGTGGTAGAGGCTCGGCTTCTGGGCCGGATGGTACCAGATTCGAAACCTGATTCCATCTAAGAACCGCAATATACGTGGACCTAGTGTAATCTGGTCAACGAACGAATCGATGGTCAAACGTCCTATCATTGATGTGGTACTGAAGTTCGGAGAGGAAGGTATCGGCCCAGGTATCGTCCTCGTCATCTGACCACGGTTCAGAAGCGTCCCGATGTGGCCCTCCTGTTGTTTCAAAATGGAACGCAAATATATTAAACTAATAAAACAGTTAATACAATAAGAGTCAATCTGAATTTCTGGATGAACGAGGATTCAAGGAGTTTCGAAGTTATATTATGGACTATATTGCATTTATCTCCTAACGGATGCAGATGACAAAGAACTGCCATTCCTATTTCAGATGTGCTAACCGTACTAGCTTCGTCCTTTTAACCTACGACTGAATTAAGAGATTTAAAATTTTGTACTATGGATGACAGTACAGTGTTTTGATGTTTTCAAAATTAATTTCTTGTCAATTGATTAATTTAATCAAATTTTGATTCCATATGAGTACATACGCGGCACGTCTTCGCTCCTCCTATCCCGGGTTGAAGTTCAGAAAATGTATAACTCCAATAAGTATCCTATTGTCAAAATAATATTTCTTAAATAGGAAAAACTATTTGAGCACGCTTAATTTTGACGATTGAGAGTCTATCACAATTTTTAACGACCTAAGTAATAATTTTGTATGTAATATTCGTTGAATTTGAATAAAAAGTAATAAAATTATTAACATCCTGAATAATAATAGAAGAAATTATGATACTACATTTTTCTAAAATGAATTATTGCATTATATGAGAGTGCAACTGATTGGAACTAGCTCAGTTTTTATTTGAAAGTCACATCAACAGGGAAAACTAAAATTACCTTAGCTCCTAACTGTATAACTGAGTACGAGTTATTAATTACATTTCGGAATATATCAAATTATCTAACAAATATTGTTTCAATAATAGCCAATAAAATCGCGCTGAGGCACAACCAACGGTTATGACTGAGGTGTGGTGTGGAGACCTACGTAAATACAAACAGAAGCCTTTTTTTACAACAATGAAACCAGGATCAATTACTCTCAAGCATACACATCCCAGGAAAAAGCAAGTCCCTTTTCAGCGTTGACCCCATGTGGTTAAACAGGGTTTCTATATTTTAAATTGGCGAAAGGAAATCCAGTAGGGACCAAACCGCCAAGTGAAAAAATCGCCAAACCTGAAAATTTCACGTCTTCACTGATTCGACTGAATCAGATGCAGCGCCCCCTAGCGAACAAAAAGAGTATCTTAATGATTTCAATATATTTATTCGGTTTATAATTATAATGAAGTATCAATGCAAACAAAATACTGCAATATATTGGGGGGAAAAGTACTTTGTAGATCTACACAGAGTTTCAAAGTAGTTAAACGTTTTTTTCCAAAAAGAAATATACATTCGTAATTATTAATTGTATCCATCTTTGCGTATTTATTTTGACCTTCGTATAATTTTTATACAGAAACGGCTTTCAACTAATTGTAGAATAATATTTCTGTAACAATCATATGAAATTTTGTAATCATCAGAAAATTTTTTCTACACCAAAAGATGGGTTCGGCGGAGTCCTTCGCTTCATTTTTTCGCGAAGACAGCCTTAATTATGGCTCTCTTTCGAGGCTCCTTAGCAAACCATCATGAACCTTCTTGCGGCTCGACGACAAATCTATCACCGAAACCAGTACTTCATATTATTTTGCCTCCCGATGCTCCTGATGAGATGGTGACTGATGCTATTTCGACAGTTGGGAGTGGACCGCCCGTTGATACACGACTTAGGAGTCGGATATCAAACTTTGCCACCCAAGAAAACTGTTCGGAATTGTCTAGAACGTCTAGTCGATAACTGCAATCCACTGAATCCAGAAATTGGTATTTCGACGAATAAAATTACGGCAAATTTTATTTCGGAGATTCGAAACCTGATCAAGGCGTATCCTACACGCAATATACGAATCAACTATCTTAGAAGGCGACAGACAACGATCTGAATATCCCATCGGGACGTAGCTACTGAAAAAAAATCTTCGGACAGACATGTATATTCATTATTAGATGGAATTGCTGAGGATTTCCTGGAATGATATTTGGTATTGGATGGAATTTCTTGGACCTTTCAACTGTTTGCCCCGTCAGCGTTTATGAAATAGAACTCTTACAATTCTTATAAAATTGTAAGGGATAAATTTCATTACATCAGTTCAAGCTGTATTTGTATCATAATCAGGTTTTCTACATATGGACAGAGGGTACAAAAACGTCCACGTTATGGATGAATTACTTTATATTTTTCACATTTTAATTCGTTATTACTTTTGTTAAATTTTTTTATTGTTTCAACAGAGATTTTATTAATTAATTTAAATTTCAATCATTGAACATTTCAAATAAAATAGAGTTTCTAACTAAATTAAACTTAATTCAGAAGAAAAACAAAGCTCTAAATGTTAAAGCAGAAATTTATATACTGATGATTGTTTTAAATATCAAACGACCAAATTAAAATGTGTGCTTTTTGGTACTTGAATATATTTATGCTCGGATTTTTTAAACATTTCCGTTTAATTAAAACATTAACCGTTATAATCCAAAACATTATCCGTTGAAATTAAAGAACTACCCTGTAGTAAACTATGGAGTTTACTACGTGGACGAGATACTATATTATTTAGTATATTAAAAACAGTGAACTGGAATTAATAGTAATTGTCTACAAAAAGACTGACTAAAAATATTTTACAAGTCTAACTGTATGCTCTACGTCAGACATCTCATTTACAAAAGCATTTATTTCCGATAAAGGTCAAGGACAATCTGTGGTTTCATTTCGCATTTCAGACAAGAAAGTTTCAGTTCGCATTCTTCGGTTTCAGTTTGCAAAATAGGTAGCGCCGTCTGTGAGTAAGAATGAAAACTAAATTCGCCACAAGACCCTATTGTATAATATTTTGTACAAAGTATAATGTATGCACAAAGACCCTATTGTATAATATTTTTAAATAATTTATGATTGCCAATAATCGCAATATTGCACTATATCATAATCAGGGCGGGCTTTAGCCCATTGAACCTATTGCTCCCAATAGAGCCCCGTGCCAGCAGGGCCGACCCGAACAAAAGCGGGCCTGGTGCAAAGTTGATTTGCGGGGCCTGGAAACTGATTTCGTAAAACAAAATAATTTATTGCATTTTTCTATTTATTACACCTCACAAATTGCCATATTGAGGACTTAAGGAATATACGTGAAAATGATAAATAATTAAATTATGTAATTTATGAACGATTTTGGAAGTGATTAAAATGTTAATTTATAAAAAATAATTCAAAATATTAGAAAAAAATCATTATTTTGAACCATGAGAAGATTTTTCTGCAGATACGACGATCATTGATAAGGTCAACATATGTTTCAGAACAGTCACACAATTTGAATGCAGTTCAGATAAATTTACAAATAAATATTATAATATTGTGGCCCTGTTATGCAAAACTTAACGACAAATTTTAATTTCACTAAATAAATCAATGCAATTCATTTTGTCTTGCAAAGTCGAATTTAAGTCTTTATGTTTTCAGACAGTTAGTGAATATCATCCTAATTACATAAAAATTCCTATGATGTCCCATGTTCGTGACAAATTTACAATATCTTCTTAAAAGACAAAATGTCACTATAGATTATGACTAGAAAATATTCTTTGACAGATAAAATAGCTGATCAATTCCTTAAAAGGAAAAAAAAAAAACTGATGATTTTTTTTCCTCACCAAGTTCTTTTATTTTTAATTCAGGTGTTACTTTTAACTAACTCTTCCACTATTTCCTTTGTATTTATTAAAAGAAGATATGAATAACGATGCACGATACTTTTCAAAAAATTTAAAAGGACTTTTAAATGTGAATTTGTGTACCAATATCTATATTAGAATTTTGAAATATCTGGCTCGCAATATTTACTTAATTTAGTATGTCAAACCAAATGACTAAAGTTAATAAAAATTCAAATGAAGTTTATTTTCGATTTATTGGATTTATGATTTCTTTTTCATGTCAATAATATATTCATAAAGAAAATTCGAAGCTATAAAATATTGTGATACTTGAATGTGATCTCACATATTTCACACTTTTGAAGCGACATTCCCACATCGTTTCTGACAATGGTTGTGGAATAAGATATATGAAGTGAAAAAAGTGTTTTTTTTTAATGTATCCCAGCACATTACAGAAATTGCAAAAATATTATATATGCTTTCATATAAGTCATAAAAAATGAATATACAGAGAAGAAGATTTTGAAATGTCTCTGAGAACAAAATTCAAATTAAGACTTCTGCAGAGTATATAGTGTGGTTTGGAATTCTTTGCAAGATAAGAGCTTTTGCAGACCTTTATGCAAAACCTCTCATAGTAGATCCGTTGTAGTTAGAAATACCATAATTTGTTTGATTGAAATCCAGAGACTTCGGGGGGGGGGGGGGGAAAGTATAGAATAAAATTCTAAAAGCTGCCTGCCAACTACCCCCTTTCATAACACTAGCACAGAGTTTGTGGAAGTGAAAAAAAATTTAAGACATCAGAATACAAAGAATATATAATTTTTATTAATGTTTGGTAATTCAAAATTGTGAAAAACAGAACTAAAACAAAACTGCCAAAACTTTTTATATTTCGTTTGAACTGGTGCAGGTCCACTTTTTCATTAACAATGGATGTAAACAATGCATTTTCTTTCATTGGCAGAATGACGTTGACTTTTGTGAAAACGCTCTCTATTACAATCCAATTTTTTCTCGCTGCATTCACTGCCATAAATCCAGACATTTTGAAGATCCGGACGTGAGCTTGAAATCCGGAGTGTATGGTAATCCTAGTTATAGTACCACTGTCTATACAGTTCCCCAAATATAATTCCTCTTTTTCTGATAGGCTTTCAATTTTAACTGATAACCCTTTTCCTGTCGAGTATTTTACCGTTTTAAAACAAATAAATCGTTCTTGTTACTCATATCACTTTCAGAGTCAACTACATTAACATATCTTAAAATAAAAAATAATTGTTCTTGATGGCTCTGGAGTGCAATCTAATAAAATTGTGAAATATTTAGCTTTTTTTATTTAAAAAATCTTATTTACTTTCTAACTTTTTTTTTATCCAAAGCAGAAATCAGTTCGTCTTGTATTCTTCGAGATAAATAGGAACGCAATGCTGATTTCACACAACGATCCAAATATTGTTTCATGATTGGGTGAAATCTTGCAAGTAATTCTAAGAAATTACAATTTTGTGTGTTATATAAAGCATCGCTACTTCCCTCTTCAGCGCCAAATTATGCTCTGATAAATACAGGGTGGCCCAAAACGACCGCATAAACTCTGCACAGCTAGATTCCTCGTTGGGAGTACATAAAAACTGCCCAAAGAAGCGTTCCTGTACGATCCATAGTTTACGAGAAAGGCTCCTGCGCATTTCTGTGCTCCTGTACGTGGTTGGCTGGATATGGAATACCCCGGCCGCTGGATCGGACGTGGGGGTCCGGTTCTATGGCCGCCACGTTCGCCAGATCTTACACCATTGGATTTTTTTCCTATGGGGCCATCTCAAGGAACTGGTGTATCGAGACGTAGTGACAACACAAATGGACTTAGTTGCTCGTCTGCATGCTGCTTGTACTTCGATGGACCCCGCGATGCTGCAACGTGTGATGACAGCCATTCCACGGCGTGCTCAAGCCTGCCTCGACATGCACGGCGGACACTTTGAACATCTGCTTTAAATTGTGCATATACTGCTGTTGATATGTTCAATAAAGTGTTTTTTTCTTGCACCGGCAGTGGCGTCATACTTTGTTTTTCGTATTTTTCTCGTAAACTATGGATCGTACAGGAACGCTTCTTTGGGCAGTTTTTATGTACTCCCAACGAGGAATCTAGTTGTGCAGAGTTTATGCGGTCGTTTTGGGCCACCCTGTATAAAATTCAAGCCAGTATTCGTTCACAAACACGCTTTACACAGTGTGTTTCGGTTTTAGTTATTTTTCATGTTCTCTGTCATAGTGTTTCCCCGTTTGAAATTCTTTTTAAATTGTAAATTATCTTTCATGACTTTGTAATCGCGAACATGAATGAAACTCAATCATTAAGTCAGGTTAAACACAAAGAAGTGATATTTGAGAGTAGCACAGGAGAGTAATTATCCCATCTTCGTTCTTGATGTTCCTCATTCTTTTATTTTCTTAAATAATTTCAGAAAAACTTCTGCTATTTTTATCAATCCGAAAACAGTATATTATGTCACACCATTTTGAATGATAGCCGTTCTAAATTTATCAGTTATAATTTCAGGCCAATTGCTAGGATCATTGATATCGACATTTTGTTTTCAATTCTTTGTTAATCCTGTTGAAGCTGCGATCCTTTGACTAATTCATTTTGTTCGTTATTCGACGCTGACAAAAAATCCATCGTCTATAGTTTCCCTCGTAAGGAAACATAATTATGTTTCCTTTCTTCAGTTTTGTTATAATGGCTTTCCTCTTCATTAAGACGAAAGCTGTCTTTATGATGATTAGGATTGTTTTCACGGATGTCATACATATAAATTGGTTTGCGCGATTTCGATTTTTCCATAACTGTTAATTATATGTTTCGTCCGTTTGTTGGACGTTTTCGGTTTTTAAAAATTTTGCAAGGGAGTTCCTCCTGTTTTCAGCAATTGTCTTTCTTTTTCTTAAATTTATTAGATCCACACATTTATTTTCTTCCGGCATCTCTGTCTCTAGTCATACTCTGAAATTGTACAAAAATAATATTAAAAAAATTAAGATCAATTTTTTAGTAGTATGATTACAACAAACAACAAAGAAATATATCATTGAGTAATTTTCAGTACTTAATATATTATATTAAACATTTGTCTTCCCTTTAAATACGAATATTTAATTTATTTCCCCACCAAACATACGATGTACTATCATCCGTTACAACGTAAGCTTAATGAAACACATTGTTTTTATTTTTCTTACTCTGTTTTGGCTATGTGATGAGATTCAAAGCCCCAACCTTGCCTTTCATTGGTCGACGTGAAATGTGCACATATCGCGTGGTTATATTCAAATGTATGTATATGAGGATTAAAATAAAAAATTAGAAGGCAATTTTAATTTGCAAAATCAGTCGGTTGCGCGGGGCCTTTAGTAAACGCGGGGCCTAGTGTAGTCTCACTGTTTGCACCGCCCTCCGGCCGGCCCTGCGCGCCAGAGTACTACAAACAATATAATCGAACTTATTCTAATTAAAATCAAGTATTGTTTTAGTTTTAGAACATTATTCTTAGGATTTTTTTCATGATATATTCGCTTGAAGATCTATGCTGTCACATCTCGCTGACAGTCTCTGAAGTTAAGAGCCCGGAAAACGTTCCCTACTATAATAAAATTCCCGTCTCAGAAGGCAAAGGATCTGCTTTGCTCGAGGGTTTGGGGGTTACTCCAACTTTCCCTGGAAATGTCGGTAAACGATCGGATATTAAGTCATTAGCGAGAACTCTCCGGAATCGCAAGTGCGGCATGAGATACATTTTGAACAATGGGGTAGTACACATGTTAGGATGCAGCGAGGGAAAACCAATAAAGCAATAAAACAACAATGTAAAAGCGCCTCACTTACAAGATTTTTCCACTGGCGGCGTCGCACCGATTCAGTACTCACGCGTCCGGGAAACGGCGTTTCGAAAGAAACCGCTTTGCATTTGCGTACCTAGTGTCCAAGAAATAATATTTTTAAACAAAATAGACGGTATTGGGTACATATATTTGTTGATTCCAGGTTTAGTACGGATGGGTTTTATACTTCTTTTGGGGATTTATGTCAAAACCCTGATAAGTTTTTCAATTATTTCTGAATGAGTGTCTGGCGAACTCGCGGTAAAAATTACTCTTAAGATTCAGTCAAAAAATATCTGGATGAGACTATCCAACACCATGAATAGGAATGACAAAACTAAAGATAAAATAACATTTTCTTTATATGTAGACATTAAATTAATGTAGTTTATAAAACACCTCAATAAGAAATTCAATGTCTACGTCATCAAAATTGCTGGCGATGATTTCCTGATGATTAAAGTCAAAATTTTTTGCTTAAAGTATGAATCTAAATAAATAAAAGTGAAATTCACTCAGAAATAGTTTGTATGTTAGTACAAAACTGCTCAATAGATTTTTCTTCACATTTTTCTCGCGTATATAATGGAGCATAAGGGAGGTTTTACTAAAAGTTTCGAGAACATTAATTAGACAGGTAATTTTTTCGATCATTGGAGTCTCGTTTCAGTGAGCATTCGGATTTCGTTCTTCAAAGTCTTACATAGCTCTTTATATGTCTAATTTTAGATTTTCCATGATGTCTGATTCCAAGCCAGGTAAATGACTCCATTTTTTACAGATTAATTTAATATTTTCCATATTTTTTGCTATATTTTAGACGTCATTTTTTCTCATTAAATTTTCAAACCTGAAGTGAATTTTATAAGTATGTACACCTTGAGACTACCTTAAATTATTTCTGTACTCTCTCTTCACCTAAAATTTCTGAAAACTAGCCCCGATAAGCTCCGGTATTTTCATTTATTTTAATTTTTAATATCATCTATGTTAAGGAAGATTTTTCTCTTTATCCTTCAATGATGCAAAAATAAATATCTGAGACAAAAAAAAAAAAAAAAACATGTCCTGTTCCGAATGTGAATTCATCACAATTCAATCGAAAATAAATTCGAAATTTTTATTAAAAAATAATCGAACTTATGTGGGCGAAATCTGAAATAAATTAGAATAAATTAGAAGTAAACACTGAATGGCTTTAATAGTATTTAAAATAGATTACAATATTTATTTTTGATTTAGTAGTTGACATAAACACACCGAAAACGAGAAAATTTTGGTGTGAACGCGATTTGAAATTTTAAAGAACAGTTAGGTTGGTTCAGTGACAGCCTCTCAACCACTGTCTTTAGCTACAACTATAAGGTCGGAAAAATTAGAAAAATTACCACAAATAGTTTTTCATAAATAATAAATAATATAAAAAATAATTCACATGATGAAAAACGTTACCCTTATAAGTTAGTCATTAAAATGTTTTGGAAAATTTCCGCGAAGAACCTTTCTAGAAATTGAATTCTCATAATATTTTTTGTGGAAAATACGACAATTTTAACTTTAAAAATAAGTTCATTTTAAGATTTAATGGTAAATATGTTTAAATATGTTACCTTTAAAGTGTATAATTCAGTTATTCTTGAGAATAACTGATGATAGGCCGTTAAAGTGTAAAATAAACATTTTGACATAAAATAAGTCCGTTTTTTAATAAATTACACACTGATTGCAAATCAACCAAAATCGGTACAAAATTAAAACCACTATAATACTGTCACAAAACTATAATGTCGCTTTCTTGCCATATTAGTCTTATAGTTTGGAAGAGAGATTTACAGGAATATGTATTGGAAGGAAGTCAATGACACTCGATCTTAGTGACCGCTTAAGCAACTTGGCGACGACTTTGGCGACAAAATGAAGGTTCCAGAATATACAGGAATTGCCTCGGTATCTCTATTAGGAACGAAGTTATGGACAAATTCCACTATAAACGCAGATTCTACACATCCAATGAGCTACAGAAGCTACTAGGTTCCTGCTCCCGCTGCTAACGAAGCCGTAGGATGTTTTTTAAAGTTAAAAGAATTTGTCCAGAGCGCACTTTAGATGCCGCAGGCATCGCGAGCAGAATTTTCCCTACTTCATGTGAGTATTTAAAAAAAACGCAGATTCCTTACATTCAATGAGCTAGCAAAGCTACTAGGTTCCGGCTCCCGCTGCTAGCGAAGCCGTAGGATGTGTTTTAAAGTTTTAAAAATTTCCCCTGTGCCCATCGCAGATGCCACAGGCATCGCGAGCACAATTTTTCCTTCGTCATTTGAGTAATTAAAAAAACACATATTCTTCATATTCAGTGATATGATATAGCCAAGATACTAGTTCCGGCGCCCGCTACTAGCAAAGCCGTAGGATGTTTCTTAAAAATAAAAATCCGGTGCCCACTTCAGACGCTGAAAATACAAATAACCAATTTGAGTAACAAACAGACTGCATCATGTCGGCTATTTTACACTTTAACGATGTGTGGACCGTTATTCTGTAGAATAACAGATTGTATACTTCAACGGTAACATACACCAACACCAAATTAGTTCCAACAATCAAATGCCAATCCATCATATATACATACACTAGTATATGCCCCAAAGTATCAGGACTCTTTCAGATTTTTTAGAATTTCTCCTGAAAAGTGTAGCTGACTGCCATTAAACTTCGACCATGTGAAGAATAAACTGTAACGCACATTTTACATGGAAGATCCGGTCCTGAGGACAATTAGGGGACCGATTCTAAACCCAGTAGAAGACAAAAGCGTTTTTTGACCCAATTACAGAATACTGATAACAAGATGAAACTTTCAAGAAATGGTTATGTTTAATGTATAATATTTAAGAATTTTCAAACTCAGCGTAAATATTTGGGAAGATTGTTTTTCTTAAAATCTAAATTTTCCCGCCGTTTTTTGCTTATAACATGCAGGTTTTCTGTTATATATACAGAAACTTATAGAAAAGATGACAATATATTAGAACATTTTCGAAACATTTGGAAAGAATTTCTGAATATTACAGGAAATATGAGCATTTTTAGTAAAGTGATGTTTTACTGCGCATGCGCAGAAACATAACGTAATTTTCTTTCACAACTTTAAACCGATATATAGAGACCATGTAAAAAATTCAGTTCAATCATTAGTATTCAGAAAGATATCGGCATTACAACGAGCAATTTTAGTTCCTGCTCGAAGAGAGCAAAAAATGGAGGTTGTACGAAATATATATTTTAAACTGATATCTTTAAATAGTTATATTAATTGTATAGTGGAGATTTGCAATACCCATGAATACTTCTAATATTGTAACGAAAAAATATATATATATTTGTAGAATTATTAAATATTTTAAGAGAAAGAAATTAATTAGATAAAAAAAATCGTTTCCATAAAAAAGTATATTTAAAAATATCGTTTGGCCGTAAAATTGTAACAATATTAACTTGTTAATAATCAATGTAAATAATATAATTAAAGTAATAATTTTTTTATTTATAGTGCCAATTAGCTGAATTTAAGTTATGCATGGTGATAAGTGTTCATGGCGTATTCGCAAATTCTAAACCACTATACAATTCAATATACTATTTAAAGATATAAGTTTAAAAAATATAAATTTGTGTACAACCCCTCATCTTTATCTTCTCAAGAGGAACTAAATTCTGCTCGTTGTAAATGCCGATATCTTTCTGAATACTAATGATATTGAACTGAATTTTTACATAAGTTGCCCTATATATCTGGGTTTAAAGTTGTGAAAGAAAAATTACGTTATGTTTCTCGCATGCGCAGTAAAACATCATTTACTAAAAAAATGCTCATATTTCCTGTAATATTCAGAAATTCTTTTCCAAATGTTTACAAAATGCTTCTCTAATATATTGTCATCTTTTCTATAAGTTTCGTATAATATAACAGAAAACTCTGCATGTTATAAGCAAAAAACAGGCAGGAAAATTTGGGATTTTTTAAGAAAACTTTATATCTTCCCAAATATTTATGCTGAGTTTACGAAAATTCTGTAACCTGACATTAAACATACATTTCTGAAAGTTTCATCTTGTTATCAGTATTCTGTGAAGTGGTGGGCAAAACGTTTTTGTCTTCATCAGTTTGTAGACGGTCCCCATCTCCTCAGGACGGATCTTCCATGTAAAATGTGCGTACAGTTTATTCTTCACATGGTCGAAGTTCAATGGCAGTCAGCTACACTTTTCAGGAGAAATTCTAAAAAATCTGAAAGAGTCCTGATACTTTGGGGCATATACTAGCATAGGGCTCGTCCGGAGGGGCAACTGCCCCTCACTTCAAAAGTAAAGGGACCTTACTTTTCTTGAAGTTCAAAATTAATGATCCACGAAAAAATGATGATAGGAAACCCAATACACATGACCGAGATGAAAAGGATACGAACTAGAAGATATAAAAAATGCATCATATCAAAGCTCTGAAACATATGATCTTGATATAGGAAAAAAATAAAGGAGATATAAATTTTCAGAAAATGCATAAAAAAATACATCCGGCTCTTTGCCAGAAATATCCACGGAGAAAACAGAACTGAGGAAAGGTGCAATTTTCTTGTTGAAAAGAAAGACAACTTTTATGTGTATATTCCATGACAAAACTAATCCGAATTCTTCTTTGATACCTGTCTCAACTTTGCATCATGTGAGAGAAGTTTTCATGCTTAAGATCTTTAAAATCATACCTTAGAAATAGTATGTATCAAAGAGAGGCTTTTTTGCACTTGCTGTTTTGAATCGAAAATACTATAGATATTGAATTTACTGAAAGAGGTAATAGACCAATTTGCGGAAACAAAATATAGCAGGCTATTTTTCTTTTAATTTATAATACGGATGTATGTGTATAATATCAAATAAATAAATTTATAACTGATATAGCTTTTCTGTATTTGGGTGTACGCCGTTCTGTGATGACATCATTGATAGATTCACGAGTTTAAAGAAGAAGAACTGACTTAATATGTAAGTGTTTTATATTTTTTCTTTGTTATCATTTCATAAGGAGGTGAAATGGAACTTTGAATTGGAAGGAGGGAGTCTGGTGGTAATCCGTTCCGAGTTTTGAGGCCGTGTCCAATTTTTTTGCAGAAGATCGAGAAGAATTTAATCAATAATGATGTTAAAATCAATAATATAAGCCAATTTTACAAAAAAAAAAAAAAACAGCTTTGGGGGGGCCCCACCCACTCGCATCTTTTTATTTACTTTTTTGGTGCACCAATACGCCTATGTATACTAGTGTATATATATATAATCGATTGGCATTTGATTGTTGTAATTCCAATCCTGGGTTGTCTTTTTCATAGTAATAATAGTATATAATCTAACTATCTTTTGTATTTCATTTGTATGATTATTGATAAAGTAATATTATTTTAATTTTTAGATTAATATGTGTATGTATATATTGAAAATGTGTTTTGATTGTTTGAAAAATTTAACTATATATATATATTGCTTTTTTGTTGACTCAGCTTTTGTGCCAATGCAGAATTAGCTTTCCCTTTTTAATATAATTTTTCTTGTATTTATGTAATATTTTAATTTTTGTATTTTCTAAAATAATTTTTGTTATTGTTTTATACTGGTTTGGTACAAATTGGCTGGGAAACACGGAAACCAAAACTGTTTCCATTAGGGCCCGCATTTTCTAAGGCCTGCCCTGATCGTAATATTGTAGATTATTAAAGTAATGAATATTAAGATGTTTGATATTTGTTTAACGATACAGATCTCGAATTGGAAAATATGGTAATCCCTATAATTTAAGTAAATTTATAAACTTAGAGCATTTTTGTTTAATACTATTATACGTATCGTTACAAAGTACAATTGGATAAAAAATTGCAGCATATGTCTCACATTAAATCATTTTTTAAAACCTATATGATATCAGTATATATGAAATGTTTAACAACTTTCCTTTACATTAAGATTAATGCATAAAGGAGGGGAAAAAAGCTTAATATTGTTTAAAAAATAGCTGAATTATTTAATTGCTCATCAATTTATTTTTGATGTCCCTCTTTTAAAAAATATTTTTAACTTTGACTGTACTTTTGAGGTGATTGTAGAGATTTCTAAAAAAAAAAAAAGACAATTTAAGAATGCGAGTTTATATATATATATATAATTTAGTAGTTTTAACAACATTCACAGTAATGTTTACGAAACTTTTCTGCTTGCATTTTTATCGATAAGGATGGTGGGAGGACAGAAGAAAAGTAACAAGTACCATCGTTTTTTTTTTTTTTTTAAGAATATAAAGTCTAGTGGTAGGTCTTCATAACCTTCACTCGAAAGAAGAAAGTTGCGAAATATTACCATTATTTAAATTGGAAAAATTATTAAAAAGTGGTTTTTAAAGTTTATGATTGTAAACACTGTCCCCCAAAACTATTTCGTTTTCATTGATTGCTGGCTAATTTTTTTTTTATTCAACTATGCTTTTTACTAGGAATGTAACGAATAGTGATTTGGCCGAATATGGAATATTTGGTGGCCGAATACCTACTTTTTAAAAACATTTTACTTTTGATTTTAAATAAAATACTGCTCAAATATTAAATGTGGTTTTTTTTGTTGTTATTTGCACATTTAAAAAAATATTAACACCGTGATGCATTTTTACTTTCTCGTATACGAAGTATACAAAGAGAAGTATTGTAATCGTCAAAAAATTCGAACTCGAGATTTTGGCGAATCTCCACGTTTTAGACCTCCCTGAGTCCGAAGAACACAATTTTGGAATTGTGTCTGTGAACACAATAACTCGAAAACTATTTGCGATACAGGGATGAAATTTGGTATGTGGTGTTTAAACATAATTTGTAGGTTTCTTTCAAATTTTGGACAAAATCCGTCCACGGGAAATCTGTCTGCCT
This sequence comes from Araneus ventricosus, assembly GCA_013235015.1. Lineage (NCBI taxonomy): Eukaryota > Metazoa > Arthropoda > Arachnida > Araneae > Araneidae > Araneus > Araneus ventricosus. Next base: position 220,604 of record BGPR01000914.1, read on the forward strand.
GTCTGTCCGCGGTCATGTGAACACTATAACTCAAAAACTTGAATAGCTAGATGAATAAAATTTGGTACACAGTTTTATCATCATGAATGTAGGTCCGTATAAAATTTTGGGCCAAATCCGTCAAAGGGTTGACTGACTGTCGGTCTGTATAATCGCATAGTTGTAAAAATTATATCTCCTAAACCCTTTGGCTTAGATAAATAAAAATTGGTATGACGTTTGCTAATATTAATTATAGATCTGTGCCCAAATTTCGTTTGAATCGGTAAAGAAAAAGGCGTTCAAATTGTATAATTAATTTTTCTAATCCGATTCTCCATACGCATGCGTACTGGTAGCAATCTCTGTGCACGCGGAAGGATTACGTCACTTTGTCCTTGTCTCTTTCTATATGATTCTTCACCTAAATATTTTACTATCACTATAATCTACAATGAAAAAACCTTCTGAGAGTCATTGAATTCTGGGTTACAGTAGGTTCGAATTTTTTATCCACGCAGGGGGGAAGGGAAATGACAAATGTTTGAGAAGTATACGAGAAAGTTTAGGGGAGGTCACTCCCGCTGGTTTATAATATTCGAAATATCTTAATTCCAATAATAAAATGTGAGAAACCCCCTTCATTTTGGATTTGCTAAACAGAAATAAAAAAAAGTCATCATTGTAAAACATGGCAATGACAAACCCAAAAGAAAATTCAGTGGATAAATTAAAGTTATTAGAAGTAAATTCCTATTTTTATAAAAAAATTCTAATAGCTAGGATGAAATGTCCACTTAATTGGTGGAAACAAAAAAAAAAAAAAACGGAAAAATTTCCAAAATTTGCAAATTTAGCAAGAAAATATCTTTCAGCTCCTGGAAGCACAGTATATAGTGAAAGCTAATTTTCTGAAACTCGAAATATATATGTATGAAACCAAACAGAAGAGACTTCTTCCTGAAAATGCTGAACAATTATTGTTCTTGCATCATAATTTCAAGCTTTACAATGATAAATGATATGCAACATTATTGAATACACTTTACAATCAGTGGCGAATCTAAGGATTACCGGCTGGGGAGAGAGCTGAGGTCTATAAAATTTTTGTAATGGTGCGTGTGAATGTCAAACCTCAAGGCTAAAGTAAACCAAAACTCTTTAACTTTACAGAGTTTACTCACCTGACAATAAGAATCATAAAGAACAATACAATACTTTCTATAATTTAATAAAAATTACAATGAAATAACTAACCAAAAAATGTTTTCGACCGCGTCAAAGCTACAGGTACAAGTGGAGTGACTACAAAAATAGGGACATTTTCGAGCCTGTCAAGCCAGAAAGCAATGTTGAAACGTTTTTATTATTTTTTTAAAGAGGAAAATTAAGAAAAAACAGTTTTAATGATTTTAAATAATATCAAGAATTCTGGCTTGGTTCTGGGGGGGCCTGTAGCCCGATAGCCCCCCCCCCGGATTCGCCACTGAGTACAATGTAACTTATAATTGGATAAATGTTAGGAGATTTTTTTAATAAATCTACTGAATAGCAATTCTGCAATATTCTTAATTAAATACATTTAAAAGTAAATTTTTAAATAATTATTACCCTGAATATATTCAGCAAAAGGGCCGAATACCGAATACTTGTTACATCCCTACTTTTTAATTAATATTTAAAAACGTGTGTTTGTAATCATTTTCAGTGGCGAATCCAGGATTTGGGTCTGGGAGGGGCTGAAGTCATAAAAATTTTACATCGTCTTGATGAATGTCAAACCTCATGGCTTATGCAAACCAAACCACTTTAATTTTACAGACTTGACTCACCTGACAATAAGAATCATAAAGAACACTATAATACGTTCGATAATTTTATAAAAAATACAATAAAATAACCAGCCAAAGAATGTCTTCGACCGTGTCAACGCTACAAGTACAATGACTAGAAAAGTAGGAAATTTTCGAGTCTGTCAAGCCAGAAAGCAATGTTGTCATGTTTTTATAATTTTTTTAAGAAAGGGAAATTAAGAACAAACAGTTGTAGTGATTTTAAATAAAATCAAGAATTCTGATTTAGCTCTGGGAGGGGCTGCAGCCCCATAGCCCCCCTTTCCGGATTCGCCACTGATCATTTTCCATTTTTTTTAAATACGAAGTTTATTTTTTCTACAGTGTGTTATATTTTTCCGTTTAATGTTTCTTTTATTCACTTGAATAATATAACGTTCATGTTTAGTGCATTTTATATTTAAATTGATTTGAATAACGTATTAAATCATTCCGTAGGAAATTAAATGGAGTGGCACAATGGGTGAGATGCAAAACCTTTGTGAATGAAATTTGTCTTTCACATTTGTTTCGTAACAAGAGCAATCACATTTATTAACTGAATTTCTTACAATTTGGTACAAATACTCATTTTGAATAAACAGACAAAGCAATATTATACTTGATATTGGAATTTTAAAGAGTTTGCTTCAAATTATATTTTGCCATTAAGACTGTAACTGAAAAATTTAAAAGACATTATTTTGCAAACAACTTTTCACATTTAATTTCCATTATTTTATTCTGCATATCACAATACTGAACCAGCTACAGACAAAAATGGGCCTTCACTTTCATCTAAGCGTCTGCTTAGCAAGCATTCTGATACACAGTTAGATTCAAGAAATTGCAATTCTTTGTTTTCTACGTACATTTGTAGCCGCCAACGCCTATCGAACCAAAACAATGCCACATGTCGTCATATTATAAGATAATTTTAACTACTTTTTTGTTGTTAAAAGTCCCAAAATTTTTAGAACACCCTTTTTTTTAAAAAAAAAAAAAATTCTCTGTCAAAAACGTGCATGAAACTTTATGAAGAATATTTATACAAGGAAACATCAATATGTATCAAATATATCCAGGCTGATTTAAATATTTAATTCATTAGAATAAAACAATATGTGTGTTATTGCTCTAAGGTATCAATAATAGCTGATGAGTCCAGCTTTGAAAGGGGCTGTCCATAAATGATGTCACACTTTTTTTCAATATTTTTGCCCCCCCCCCATGTCACGCTATATTACATACACATATACTTGCAGTTCAGAAACAAAGCACTACGTTAAAGATCATATTTCAAATTTTATTTTTAAACTTTAACTATGCGCTTTAATGACATTTGTGAGCATAACAACAATAATGATTATATGTGTACTTATTTTGTATGAAATAAGATTAAGGTTTTTCAACAAAAAACCTAATTAATATACAATAGTAATAAAACATCAATATAAAAGAGCAATTGAAAACAGTAGTATTTTGGAATTTGATATATTTTGCTTTAAATCTTATCTTCACTTTATGAACACAAAATACTCTTAAACATATTGAATTAAAAAAATATAAAAAATAAAAAAACGCCTCAATAAAATCAACCCATTTGTGCCACTACCATTCACCCACGTGGGGTGACATATCTTTCGTTGGACATTTCAAGGGTGTGACAGTGTGTTTTCCTCTAATGGTGAAGAATTTCTGCTGCTACCATATTCTCAGAACCTACCCTGAATGCCTTTTTCGAAAAGAAAGGAGTATAAGTGAAAAAAAAATCACATGAATGTTGTTTTAGCCCCGATTAAAAAATACCCTCAAATTGTGGTAATTTCAAAATTTAATCTGCTGATTTTAAATGTTTTTATTTTAACCAAAATGTGTGATGTCACACTTCTTGATACCCCTCCCCTCCCTTGTCACAATTTCACGAACCCCCTTCCAAGCATGACATCATTTGTGGACGGTCCCTAAGAACTTAGAAGAAATCCTGAAATTAAATTTGATTTCTGCTTTTAAAGCGAAGTTATAAAACTTCCAAAAACAACTTCCTGAAAACATATAATTTAATTAATTACTTCCTGAAGACATTGATAAATGTACATGAAGAACTGAAAATAGAAATGAATCAACTTTTATGATAATATTAGTTAAAAAATATCTCAATATGTGACATAGATAACTTTCGATTTATTTTAACTAATAGTAATTTGTAAATAGGAGTATAATATGATTATGCAAATGTATTCGAATTTATAAGTCAATAAATTTGACTTAATTGGGTCATTGCAATTTAAATTTTTTTCATATATCAATGTACAAAAGGCAAGCCTTCCAAAACAATTTATTTTACCTCTGGCAACAATTTTTTACACACTTGACAAGTGCACGCTCTAACGAATTGGTTTATCTCCCACAGATGGCGTTACCAATTTTGCGAACTGGAACCTCATAATACGAACTGAAAAATCATTGACTAGAAAAGATTTTAAAGCATTACAAATAAATATGTAGTGTGGGATTTGATCAATTATTTATCGACATTTACTTTACTCATTAATTTTAATAAATTCACAAATTATAAAAACAAAAATATTAATTCTTAGTGAATGTTTAAGTTGTGGAAATATAACTTTTTTTCAGGTGCTTACTTTTAACAAAATAATGATTTAAAATAGCATGCATACATATTTCCAAGTGATGAATTATTTCAAAATCAAACCAGTAAAAAAGGTGAGTTCCTAAAAGTAAGGGTAGAAATAAGAAATGTTTTAAATAATATTGGGAGAAGTAGAAAATTCTTAAAGAAAAAAAAATAACTAACCAATCATGATAATATTTAGTTTAGATGTCTGATGACCAAAAAAAAAAAAAAAACACAAGCATATTTCCAGATAAAATTAAAAGGAGAGGGGTTTTTTTTTGGTCCAGGTACAAAATAAAAGCAATTTTGAAAACACATTTAACGTATAACATGTTAGTAATGACTTAAAGTAATGTTACAAACGTATATTAAATGTGGCGTTTTATTATCGTAATATTTTCAACCAATTGATTCATTTACAAAACACTTGCTATAGTTTTTTTAAAAATTAAATTACAGAAAACTGAACTTCAAATAACCAGAGAATTGCCCTTGTGTCAATCAATGTTAAATAAGAATTACATACAAGTTAAAAACCTACAATTAAACACATCCATCCAATATATGGTCTTATTCTATATCTAATTTTTTGGTTTTCTTTTTTAAGAGAAAATGGTTACTTCCTTCAGCTGCCTATTTATAAATCTTATTTCAATTTCATTTCTAGGCATACATAAAAAATTCTTTCTCAAAGAACTTCAGAACTAATACTGTTTTTTACCATAGTATCACACTAATGAACCAAAACAATTAAAGTCTGAAATATTATTGCAAAATGAAAATATATGAATTAAATATGAAAAATCTTTTGTATACCACAAACAATTTTAAAATTTTATTGTCACGCATTTAATGCCAAAATTATTTTTTAAAAACTCTTTAGAATTTCGATTTCAATAAAATATTACATCTTTTCAGATAAGAAAGTAAATCAATAGAAGTCAACTTTTAATCATCAAGATTATGCATCGCAACCATAGTGCTAAATGACTTAACTTAATCATAACATCACGTAAAATAAAATATCTCTTATTTAGAGTATTGTTTTCTTTGTTGAATTTTGAGTTAAGAGATCCTTAAGAGAACAAAAGAAAAAAACTATGCGAAACGATCTACAACATCATTAGAAATAAAATTAAACCAACATTTCAAGAAGTGGAAAGTGAATTAACTCTTACTTTACTTGCTTTTTGTTGATAAACATTTTGCATATGGTTCACACATTTTCATTTTCAGTAATGATGTTTTTTTTAAATTCAGTGAAAATCAAAGATGAACAGAAAATTTATTAGTTATCACTATAAATAATTTTGCTGGGTGAAGTTCACAGCCATACAATTTTTAAGTTTTCTTAAAATTATTTTTAACTATTTCCAATAGAAATGGTATGATATGAAAACAAATTTAAAAAAAAAAGAAAGGAAAGTCAGTTCCTATGTTTTTTTGCAGGAATTACAAAATATATAAATATAAAAAAATCTTTGAAGAAACTAACTTCAATTTATAAAAAAAAAAAAGTGAGCAAAAATGGTTGGCTATTTAAAGCTCAAGTACAGGTAAGGTATAGAGTTGTAAGGGGTAAATTCAGAAACACTCCCTTCTTTACATTTTCTATAAGGAATAAAGCATGTATCATATAGGTCTCCAAAAAATTGTGTATTTTTTAGAGTTGCATATTTTACAGTACTAAGTATAAGGTATTAACACATTTCCTTAAAAAAAAACATGCATCCTAAAAGCTAAAAAACTGAATAATAAAAAAATTATAAAGAGTATTTCATTAGCTTGGAATATTAAAATTTTGTTTTTAAATGAGATCTAAAATCTTTGTTTTTATATGCCAGTGCATATTTCATTTCCTGTGACATTCTTTTATGTAAGTTAAAACACATACAACTCAGTAAAAATTAATGCAAGCTGCATATTATAGGGAATTTTCCAATCTTTCTAACAACGAAATCTTCTTTCTTTTACTTAAAAATGGACACTATGGTAGAGCCGATTGTAACCCTATTTCAAAAATCTGGAAAACTATCATGAGCGAAAGTCTGACAAAACATCAAATAATTCAGGATGTAATACAGAAATACAGACATGCAAACATGTGAAACATTTTCAAACAACTGACTACGCAAAACCAAAAGCAATTTCTTTAAAAGAATTAATTTACGTTTCTCTGCAGCATTTCAGAGTTGCTTATCTTTCCAGATTCACAATTTTTTTTTAAAGTTTAGCTTGCAATTTTTGGAGAGGTGAGGACATAACTTCTAGGAATTGCTTTTTTATATACTGTTAATATTTTAATATGATGATCTGAATATTTTTCACTTTACCCTCCAAACATTAGATATGAAACTGAAATATGCATATTAATAAATGTCAGCGATGATAAACTCTTAAAAGAAAGATAATCTGTTAAGTTGTCAGCTATTCAAAATAATTTATTTCTAAAATATTTACAATAGGTAAAATAACTTTTAGTAGGGTTTTCAGTGATTTTTTTTTTTTTTTGACTTAAAAACTTCACACAGTAACTCTGTTTAATGAGATTAAGTAATATTTCATAATCTGCACAGCATGCAAGAAATCAATATTCAAGCATATTTTATATTCTCTTTATTATTATTATATCCACAAAATCAATCTTTGAATGATATATTTTCTCTAAAATTAAATTTGAGAAAGATGAGTACATTTCAGAAATCTGGAAATTCCAGATTTCGGAAAATAATGTGGAATTACGGATATATCCAAATCACAATTCTCTGATATGAATGCCATATTCTTTATAAAGGAAAGATGTTTTTCCATTGTCCTAGTACACAAAATATCCAACATTTATTTCTACTCAAACAATCACTGTGAACTGCTTGATAGATCAAAAGAATACACCCTTCGAAATCTGCACAATCAAATAAAGGTAATACAAAAATGTATTGGCAAACTAATGTTTTCAAAGAGTAGTTCCATATTTCATGACATGCCTTCTAATTAAAGGAATAGAGATGTTTATTGTTTAAAACAGTTTGGGCTAACTTTGTTAAAATAGCATTCTCTACCTTTTCTCAAGAAATCTTTTTGATAAAAATTTCTGTTCCTAACATGCTACATCAAAATGCATTTTTGTCATATATCATTTTTTCAAATTGAGATCTTTGACAATAATTTTTAATAAAAGAGATTACTTAATTTCATTCTTCAGATTTCAGAAGAAAACAGCAGCTATTCTGTAAATTTTCTTAATTCATGCACGACCCAATTTTTCTTTCTCTTCTTTATTTCAGGTTCTTCTGGGTACTTGAAAATCAACATTAAGGCTATTATTTTCTTTACAGACAACATTCAACCAACAGAGACAATTTCCGAGATATGAAGTCAACAATAAATTGTTTTCAAATTAATAAAAATGAGAATGTTAAAATACATCCATAACACAATTCTTTTTGATGAAAAATGCTTTTCAATCTAAATGAAATCCATCACTTGAAAGTTTCATTTTTCAAACTATTATTTTTTTAGCTATTTAATTATTATTATTCAGGTGACAGATTGCTACTTAAAGGTTTCTTTTCAAGGAACAAAACGTTTGATTTCATGAGAACTAATTAATTCAGTATACAAGTTAATCACCTACTAACCAACTAATCATGATAAAAATCATCAGCTGCTTTTTCTCAAAAAAGCATTATTAGTTTAAAATACATAATAACAAATAAAAATAGAAATTTATCGCATCCTACCTACCATATATACATCCATTTATTTTTATAAGCATCTGACATTCTGTTATTGCATACTTTTTTAATGCAGCTATTCCTCATTAGAAAATAAAAATCTATTAACTGATTTTTATGATTTAAACTTATATAGAATGCAACACATACATAATTTTAGTTGCCCCTCTTATTTTCATCAAGTTTGACTTAACCACAAAGATAATAAGATGCAAGAGATAAAACAGAAAAGCTAGATGAAACTAATAATGGCAAATGTTTGATTATTTTTCAAATAAATTATATGAAATGCCATAAAGTTTTCATAACTCTTTTCTTTGAAATACATTCATAGCACAGTTCCAAAAGGCAACAACTAGAAATTTTAAGTTTTGAGATATCAGAATTTGAAAGTTTATTATTGAACTGAAAGTTAGTCTACACCACTCTTATAAGCTGCACAAGACAGTATGAGTTTTTCTGTTTTGTACTAAGCAGTTCATTGTTAAAATGGACCCAACTCATAAAATCAATATTTGGGTGGTTGTCCTTTTGAACTGAGTTGCAGAAATATTAAAGTACTTTTTAAATCAAAGATAATTATACAGATGAATAAAAAAACATCTGGGGTTTTTTTTACAATTTCTTTAATGAAAAAACAAATTGGAGATTTTATACAGTGTAGCATCAAAATAAATTACACATAAATACACAAAGAAACATGCAAATTTCTTTCTTCTTTAATGTATACACATTTCTCTGTGGTACAAGATGCCCTTCAGGAGCTCCTAGAGCTTAAAAATTATACAGCTGATTAGTATAGAATAACTAATTCTTTGGTCATTTTGTCGCATAAAAATGAATGCAAAATTCAGAAATAACATAAATACAGCAATTCTTAAATTTTGTATATAAAAAAAAACACTGAAAACTTCATTCTAAAATTCAATTCATAAGAGCCTTCAATTTTATTTATTGCACTTTCAAATTTCTGAGATTTTTAAAAATCAGATTTACTAATTTCATTTTGCACAATTCAAACTGATTCTGGTTTCACTAATTTACTAGCTAAAACTATATTAAAATTTTATTTTTACAAATAAGTTTCAACAATATTAAGCAGTATATTGCAATTACTTAAGAATTTCATGAAATATTCAAGTCTATGATTATTTTTGTTTTAAATATATGTATTTGAATGCTTTAATCTAAACTATATTTTTTATTAAATAAAAATATAATAGTTCCCTGAGATGAGTGGTTGTATTCCATAATAATGAGCAATCCTCTATTTCAAAAGTTTTATCAATAATTAGAATATTTTTCTTACATTTCTTAAAAAAATTTCTTTTAGGCAACCGATTTTAAGTGAACTCTCATTTGATAAAATTAGATTTATATAGCTCTTCATCAAATGCTTTTCATATGAATAGTTTCCCATGTGAACACAATTTTAGATAACACTTCAGTATATCTCTCTAAAATTCTAGATAAACTATTAGCAGGAATGCAGTCATAGAAAAGTAAAGTTATTTATTTATTTATTTTTACCTATAAACATTTAAAAAACAATTTAGGCAGATTATATAAGTACACAAACATTTATATAAAATAAGATTTAAAAATATTCCACAGTGAATTACTGAATAATTTCAACTAACAATTTGTGCATATCTTTCTGGTGAATTACATTATTTACTAATTTCAGTTTTTAACATAAAATAAAACAATACATCCTACAAGAAACAAGAACTTTACTGACAGCTAATAACAAAAACTAAAATAAACCACACAATAAAATATGTATGATTTTATATTTAAAAAAAAAAAAAGGTTCAAAATATACTTGTTATTTTCTTGCTTTTTCACAATTTCTGTAATGTATTTGAAAACAGCTTTTTTAAATTTCTTGAACTAATGATTGTACTCTCTCTAGTAACATGACTCTGAATGCAAGAGTATCCCTTTGTCCTGTGAATATAACAATTTTAATCATCAAAAACAGGAAATCAAAATTTTATTTAAGGGTCATTCCATGTCAAGTGATCCAGAAAAAAAATAATTGGTTGCTTGACCATTTTATAATCAAATGATTTTTTGTATGTTGATTCCTACATAATTAGAGAGTCCAAAAAGACTAATTTTAATTTTTTATCTTTTACTGAATTCCCATGGCAGCCATTTTTGTTTTACAAAACATGCCAATTTTTGCGTTTGTAGGGGTTTGCGTTAACTTATATTACTCGGAACTGGTGAACCTGAGGTTGATGAAAAAAAACCAGTTTATTCAGGAAGATACAGCCTTTATTATCTCCAGTATACATTTAAGGAAAATTTTATCCTTTAATTATTATTATTTATTTAATTATAAATTAAAAATTATCCTTTATTTATCCTATAATTAAAGATTTGCTTCTTTTAAGAGCTACGGGCTTTCAAAATCTGAAAATTTCAAAAAAATCCAAAATTTGACACCTTATATCTTTGCTGAGGCAAAGTTTAAAAATCTGAAATTTTTACAGATAAACCCTCTATAGTGTATTATATTGCTGTAAAAATTTCATGTTTGATATTTATCTACAAGTCAAGTTAGAGGACTTTAAAAATCCCATAAGAAACGTATTTTTTGCCAAAAAAGATGGGGAATAAATTTGACTAAGTACTATTTTTATCATTAATAAATTATAATATGATATAACTACTATTTCCTATTACATATAAACTTACTTTTTTTACATGAAGTAGCTTGTGCACACTTTAAATGTATAATGAAGTTGAAAAATTTGAATGTTTCATGATCACTTTAGGGTCCACAGTATAATTGATGCTTCTGTATCATCAATAAATTATAATATGACATCAAGTAATATTTGTAATTAAAATTACAATTCAAATTAATTATTATGGCATTTATATTTTCAATTAATGCACCATTTGGTGTATTAATTTTACTTCATATTTATTCTGTTAAGTTATAACATTATATTATGTCATGTTTCTATTTATAAGATAATCTCTTCAAATGCTGTAGGCCTAATATACTTATTCAACAAAATGTGTGGATGTTCAGACCTGTTCATAAATTTTTGTGATAGATAGACTTCAACAAACCAAAGCAAGTCTCCAGCGACCGTGCACTAACCAAATATTGACACCAGCAGAAATGTTTGAATTTTGTCACGTACATTTAAAAGGAATTACCTTCACTTACATAAAAGATGAAGAAATCATTCAACATCATAACAATAAACTCCTTGACTGATTTGAGAATTAGTGCTTCATTACTTCACAAGCTACGGAATATGAAATTCATTCCACTACAAAAGCTGTACAAATAACACTTCACACAAGAGATTCTATTGCATGTGTATGTGATAGTCAATGGTGGCTGGCAGAGGTGTAAGACATTAGTGCTACAAATAAAGATGTGCTTGTAACATTTTATCATCCCTGCCAGTCCAAGGACAGCTTTTAAGAAAAAGGGGAAAGACCAGACTTGGGTGCCTATGAACAATGTTTTAAAGAAACTAAATGCCTTAGAACTACAACAACTACTGGAAGGACACATAGGATTTCCCCAAAACTAAGTGAAGAAATATCAAAACTTCTTTATATAAATACAAATCAAGGTAGAACGATACACTTGACTCACATGTATAGTATATTCATACTTTTGTGATGTGTTAGTTGTAAATAATATATCAATACTTTAATCTGACGTTTTAAAGTGTTTTAACAATGGTAACCATAGTAAAAACTGTGTTATAAAATAAGTGAATAGAAAAGCCTCAATTATACTGTGGACCCTAAGTGACCATGAAACATATTCACATTTTTCAACTTCATTATACATTTAAAGTGTGCACAAGCTACTTCGTGTGAAAAAAGTAAGTTTATATGTAATAGGTAAGAGTAGTTATATCATATTATAATTTATTAATGATAAAAACAGTACTTAGTCAAATTTATTCCCCATCTTTTTTTGGCAAAAAATACGTTTTTTATGGGATTTTTAAAGTCCTCTAACTTGACTTGTAGATAAATATCAAACATGAAATTTTTACAGCAATATAATACACTATAGAGGGTTTATCTGTAAAAATTTCAGATTTTTAAGCTTTGCCCCAACAAAGATACAAGGTGTCGAAATTTGGATTTTTTTGAAATTTTCGGATTTTGAAAGCCCGTAGCTCTTAAAAGAAGCAAATCTCAGGGTTGAAATTTTTTGTAAATACAGTACTTTAAAGTAGCTACACATCCCCAAAAAAGTAATATGGAGAATAGAATCCTTTTGGGAATTGTATGCCTTCAAAAATTGAAAATTTGTCATTTTTAAAGTCAAACTTCTAAGCTGATTCTTGCTATTTAAGATACAATTTTCCTGAAATGTGTGCTGGAGATAATAAAGGCTGTATCTTCATGAATAAACCGCTTTTTGTTTCATCAACCTCGGGTTCACCAGTTCCGAGTAATATAAGTTAACGCAAACCCCTACAAACGCAAAAATTAGCACGTTTTGTAAAACAAAAATGGCTGCCATCGGAATTCAGAAAAAGATAAAAAATTAAAATTAGTCTTTTTGGACTCTCTAATTATGTAGGAATCAACATACAAAAAATCATTTGATTATAAAATGGTCAAGTAACCAGCTCTGGATCACTTGACATGGAATGACCCTTAATTGAAATAAGATGATCAAACATTTTGAAATACATTTGGAATATTTCCAAAGAAATGAATGTAAAAGATATTAAAACTACAAAATCTAATATTGCTTATTAATACTATTAGATTATTAACAAACCACACTAATTTCAAGTTGTCTGCTATATTTGGTAAATCCTTTAAGTTTTTTTTTTGGGGGGCGGCCCGGGCATGAAATATAAGAATAAATACTACTTTACATATCTACTTAGGCTGGACAAAATTTTATGGTATAACTATCTGTAGTTCAATTCTAAAGGATTAAAAACCTGACGGCAAGAAAGGAAATATTACTTTGAGAAGATTTACAATGTATAAAATTTTCAGGATACAAAATAGACATTTGTAAAATGCAAGTAATTAAGAAAAAAAACTTTGACCTTGAAGCATCTTAGATATAAAGAAAATTTCCACCTTTATTTTCAGATAAAACACTGATGATACAACTATTTTGCAAGACTAATCTTACTTTCAATTTTTTTTTTTTTTTTAAGACTCTTAGTTAGCATTATTAAAAACAATTTTGACAACTTATTCTTTTCTGGGTTATAATTTTTAGAAGAAAATAACAAATACTCAAAAATGCATTAATTTAAATATTAACAATTAAAAAATGATTTTTTCTAACAAATTCTAAGAGAGAATAAATTATAATTTCACTTCATTTGTTGATACAACAATTAAAGTAAATTTACTTTTCTCTCGACATAATGCATTTTATTTTTAAAATTTCAGTTTAAATATTTTCATAATTATGCTACAATATGAAAACATTTAATAACACATCTAAAAAAACATACAACTGCACCACACATTGCTTTCATTAGTCCTTTTATCACAAGAAAACAAATTACTTCATATATTGAGGTTTCCAGAAAATGATTATGCAATTTCTAAGAAAACTATAAATAAAAAGTATTCTATTAGAATTTTTCAATGAATTTATCAAAAATGATGCCATGATTATTAAATACCACATATATTTCTAATTTTCAGAGACATGAATATTAAAGAACCAGAATCACTATAATTCAAAAATATAATTTTTAATTAGAAAGTTTAGCCTAAATTAAATTTTATGGAAAATTTCAATTATATACATTTACATACATAATCTTTTTTTTTCCCCCCAGCTCTAATTTAAAGAAAATGATTCTATCAGTAGGAAAAGAGCATGAGAAAATATTTAAAAAAAACAAACACTGAATTAATTTTGATACGAGGAATTAAAATGTTAACAATTGAAAACACTGAAAGTTGAATAATATTTGATATTTAAATAAACAGAGTTCAAATATAACAACATTTATTTGTAATAAATGTTACTCAAATAAAACTAATCTAAATCAGTAGCATGATGCTTCAGCTTAGAAGGATAAAAATAAAGAAGATCTTGAAACACAAATTTTTAGGTTGATTTTTAAACATAAAAAATTCTGTTATAATACAAGATTTCAACATTCTATGAAGTTCTGTACAATTTAAATATTTTTATTTAAGGCATTTTCAGCCTTTTAAAATGAAATCAATAGAGCCATATCCATGTTTTTTTTTTTTTTTTAATTATTAAAAAAATTTACTTCGGAAGATCATCAACCAATTCAGGTAATGAATTCAAAAATATTTTCGGGACTGAATGATTCTCGAATAGTATCAGAATGAATAATTCCTATTTGTTTACTCATCCACATGTAAGAATTTCATTTTTTTTAAAGAATTTTATAATGCATTCTCTCCCCATCCCTAGCATTAGCACAAATTCTGTTCCAATTAATACAAAATTAAAACTCGATAATTATAGTAAAAAAAACCAATATATAAATTTAAATCAAGGCATTGATCAAAACCTTTTTTATATTTTACAATATAAAAAAAAACTTTATATCATATGTAATATTTAGAAAAATGTGGCTTTGTACAACCAATACACTTTAGGTTCAGAAACAGAAGTTATTAAATATTTAAGAATCATAATTGAATTAACTTTTAAAAAAACTGTCTCTCAAAACAGCATACTTTTTATTTTCAATTGATCTAAGTACAGTATTCAGAGAATGTAATAAAAAGAAAAGATTTAAGACTTACACTAATCAGCACTTTTTCTCCCCATCAAAGCTCACGCAAAGAATATAATTTGCTACATCAAGAATTAAAATGGAGCTCTTCTTCAATGTCACATCCTTATTTCTAAAAATTTAATTCATCTTCCAAGGGTCACAATGATGCTACACATTATATGAAAAAAATATATATATATTATCTTTAGTAAATATAATCATTAAATTTATAGAATAAAAATATTTACATAATGACACAACGATAGATATCATGAAACAATGTATATTTTAGTGCTATTCAAGATTAAAATAGTTGTTTTTTCAGTCTTGAATCTTGAATTAAAGAGTTATGGTATTTGAAGCAGCAAAGGCTGTTATCCCCTTTTCAATCATTGTGGAGCATAGAATCGCCACCTCGGTCATTCATTTGATGGGGGCTAACAAAGTTCTAAGCTCAGAAATTGCACCTAAATTATTTTCAAATTCAGATTTTATAAAATATGTTTACAAACTGCAATATTAAAATCTAAATTACTTTACAACAATATTATAATCTAAATTAAGTAATTTAAAAGAGCAAAATATACTTGATTAGGTTTACAGTATGCAATTCCACAGCTTAAAAAGGAGAAAAAAAGACTGATGGAGTTTTCTATATTTATAAAAGGCAATGTTTGTGTGTGTGTGTCTGCGATGTCCAGACGAATCTATCGCACTTACAGCCATGAAATTTGGCACACAGGAAGTCTTAATGGTGACTCAATGCACCTTGAAGCAAGAATTTTAAAATTTTATCTAGAATTTTTTTTATTTAATACTCTGTGTTGTTCTGACGGATTTTTTGCACTAATTTCTCAATAACATGGTTTCAGATAATTGTATGAAAAAAATAGATACATCATCGGAAAGAGCAGACAATTTTCTTTCTAATGAAGTTGGTTTCGAATTTCTAACATAATTTACTGAATTTTGAGAAATTTTGGAAAAATAGTCACTTTTATGTTAATTTTTCATTCAAATTTCTTAAAATTCTTGCATTCTACATTCTTATAATAATATAATTTTTTTAGGTAATAAATTAAATATTTATCTCCAATTTAAAACAAGAACGGTTAAAAAATATTTTTTCTCCGATTTTAAATTAATTTATTTCTTGATGGGATCAGAGAATTTTTCTCGAATCAAGAACGTGAAGAACAAAGAGGAAACGGCCTTTTTCACCCTGGCTACGCCATCTGGTAGAAAAAAATTAGAATGAAAGCAGAGAAATAATTAATGAAGCGAGCCATGATTTATTCCGTTTACATTTCGTTCAGAATAATTTGAAATCATTTCGCTGGATGCAGTGGTTTAGTCGTTAATCAAGCAATGCCAGAATGTTCTGACCTGGGTGTTATTATTGGAGTGGGAGGCATAATGGAGAGGGATATAGGGAGAGGTTATAATAGGGAATCATTTCACAACAAAGATTTTTTTTTACATTTCAAATGTGTAATTATTTTATCTGAGTATTGGAATCGTGAAATTATGAAATGCCAATAGAGTAATAAAGCAAATTTAACAGATAAATTTTTTATTAAACATAAACATTATGCATACTGTACCTCAAAGCATGATTATAATGAAGATGTGGAAGCATGAGTTTTATAAAAGTGTAAAAGCAACAAGCAAATGTCCTATTTTGTGTATATCATGAATGTTCAAATAATTTTTTTTTCAATTCTTAAATACGGCAGCATTTATATTACTTTAAATGAAACACGATTAATGTGTGTGTGTCATTCTGGGCTTTTTAAAAAATCTTGTTGAAGGGTTTTGTTTTTTTATACCGTGCACATACTGCTAGCCAGTGGCGAAGCCAGGATTTGGGTCGGGGGGGGGGGGCCGGGAGGTATAAAAAGTTTTGTATCGCCATGATGAATGTCAAATATTATGGCTAATGCAAACCAAAACACTTTAACTTTACAGGCTTCACTCACCTGACAATAAAAATCATAAAGAACACTACAATACCTCTGATAATTTAATAAAAAAACACAATGAAATAACTAGCAAAAACATGTTTTTGACCATGTCAATGCTGCAAATATGAGTGGAATGAGTGCAAAAGTCGGAAAACTTTCGAGTCTGTCAAAAACCAGGAAGAAATATTTGAACTTTTTTAAAAGGGAAATTAAGAAAAAACAGCTGTAGTAATTTTAAATAAAATAAAAAAATTCTGGTCTAGCTCTGGGGGGGGGGGGGGGCAGCCCCCGGGATTCGCCACTGCTGCTAGCATTACATAAAGACTAGATATGAAATAATGCATGAAGACAATATGTTTGTTTTTAAACATTATGTACAAGTAAGAATGGAGTGAAGTTGTTAAAAAAATAAGATTAAGTTTTGAAAATATGTAAAAGAGCAAAATACACAAATAAAGAAGTGACTAATTGGATAATTTAGAACACATAAAAAAGAAAAAGAATGAACAAGAATATTAAAAAAATAGTTATTGTAAAATGAACTGATAAGGGGAGGGCACGACTTGGGAAATTCAGTTCGGGATGGGACTTGGCTTATTAATAGTATACCTTTAGGGTGTTCATCCATTAAAATGCTAAAGTGCAATGGCCAGCTGATTGGGAGAAAATGGCCCTCAAACTTTCAGCATAGCTTATATACTAATAAGTTGTCACCGTTGTTGAAGCGCGAATTGCATGGATGGTATAGTACTGGCATGCAATCCTTTTTGTCCAGGGTTTGATCCCACCTCCATTTTCTTTTTTGAAAATATTTTTTAAAATTAATATTTAATTAAATTAAAATTTTATTAACATCTTTTATTAAAATATTAATAATTTTTAAGCATTAAATAATTTTTTATTCATATAATATATCAATCATAGTCATAATTTAATTTTTAAACAGTTAAATAATCATAAAAACAACTTTAACAATGTTAAATAATAAATATAATTCTATTAGCATTATATGTCATTAAAATTTTTGAATGATTCTGTTAAAACAATTACAAAATTTCCTATTTAACCTTTCGGAACTGGTTTTGGTCGAGAAAAAATGTATTTATAATTATTTAACTGTTTAAAAATTATATGATAACTGTAATTCAAGGATCATATAAATAAGCAATTATTTTTCAATCAAATTATTAATATTTTAAATTAAATATTTATAAATTGTTAATTTAATTTGAAATTATTAATTTCAAAAATTATTTACCAAAAAGAAAATAATTAATTATAAATAAAAATTTAATGGTGCTAAATAATAACTAATTATAGTTGCTCTCATTAGATAATTGTAATAGTGCTCTCATCGTAAAAGAATTTCATAAAGATTTTTTCCTTTGTAAATTTTTGAAATTTTCCGACATTTATTAATATTTACTTACATACAAGAACATCTCAAAAAAATATTACAAACAAAAGAATATTTTGACATATTGCATAATTAATAAACGGTGTAGGTTTATTTTAAAGATCTATTGGGAAATAAACTTCAGATTTTGAATCATCTTTCTCTGTATTCAAAGGTTTAACGGCTGCTCTCTCTTTTTCGGTCAAAACCTGTTCCATAAAGATTTCCACAAGAACGGAAATTTTGTAATTACTTAACAGAATCATTCAAAAATTTTAAGGACATATAATGATAATAGTAATTATACTTATTATTTAACATCATTAAAATTGTTTTCATGATTATTTAACTGTTTAAAAATTAAATTATGACTGTGACTGATATATCATATGAATAAAAAATTATCTAATGCTTAAAAATTATTAATATTTTAATAAAAGATGTTTATAAAATTTTAATTTAATTAAATATATTAATTTTTAAAAATATTTTCAGAAAAGAAAACAGAGGCGGGATCAAACCCTGGGCAAAAGGAATGCACGAAAGTACTATACCTTCCATGCAATTCACATTTCAAATACAGTGACAGCTTATTGGTATATAAGCTATGCTGAAAGTTTGAGGGCCATTTTCTTCCAATTGGCTGGCCATTGCACTTTAACATTTTAATGGATGAACACAATAAAGGTAAATACTATTAATAAACCAAGTCCCATCCCGAACTGAATTTCCCAAGTCATGCCACCCCCTTGTCAGCTCAACCCCCCCCCCCCCCCCTTTATAAAAAAATGATAGATAAAAAACAGACAGATGTGAAACATAAAATACAAAATAGGAACCATCATACAATGGGCTTAAACTGTACAATTTTAAAAGAATGAAGATAAACCTGGAGTTTGGGGTATGTACTATTTTCTTGCCAATTTTCCTTGGCGCAATTTTATTTGCCATCGCCAAACACTGTTTAGGATGCGCAGTGATTTTTTATAGGTCTCCTGCACATTCGACGTCTACGGCATCTCAAAACGAGAGAATGAGCACACAATGCCTTTGGCATTGCAAGTGTGCACCGGGCAAATTTTTTTAACTTAAAAAACATCAGCAGCTTCGTTTTCAGCAAAGCGGGTCCCTCGTAGCTTTGCTTTTTCATTGAGAAACGAAACACACAGGGAAAGCATGAACACAGAAAAAACACGACGTCTGAAGATGGTAAAAAATAGCAAGGGAACCATTATTTCCAGAAAAACATTCCTTGTTCGATATTTGGAAGCCATAACCAGCAACACAGAGAAAGAGAATCGGCAAATTAAAGGAACAAAAATCTTCAGAAGAGAAGCAAACGGTTATTGAAAAAAATCATTTGGTAAATGATCAAGAATTCCAAACGAAGTATTATTCAAATTCGTACACCGACCAATAAAATCGAAGAGAGCAGATAGTGGACCAATGGAAATGAGGTGAAATTAAGGGCATTCGCTGTAGACCGATAAACAAATCACTGTTGATGCATGCGCAAACGACGCCGAAAAAATTTTCAACTCGCTTCCAAAACAAATTTTCTGCCACTCTCTCTCTTGGTGACAAACAATTGGCAAGCTTAAGGTAAACGAAGTGAGTACGCACCCTAAACTCCAGGTTAATCAGAATAAATACAGTAAAACATCAAAAAATCAAAGGAGGCTAATCCTAATCCACCAAAACTTTGTTAAATTCTACAACACTTATATCTAAATTTGTGTGTAGTATGGAGAGTAATGAATCTATATACTTATTACAAATATTTTATCTTCCATTTCAAGATGCATAGCTAAATGTTCACAGATCTCTACATTTATTATTGCTTGGGCTAAATAAATCTTCCTCAAGATTTTTTAAGGAATAGCGATAGAAGTTGATATCAGTCCCTAAAAGTTCAAGCTTTAGAAAAAATTCCAGAAAAAAAATTGTTACTTTTCGTATACATATGATTAAAAAGCAACATATCTAAACTATATATTTCTAATACACAAGAAGTATGATAAATGTTCTCAATAATGAAATAGAAAAACTTAATAAATACTTTAATTATTGCTGCACACTTATATTATTTATAAGTAAAAAATTTTACCTTGAACAAAAAAAAAGCTTAATCTACCAAAATAACTTAACATAACAAAGAGGAGTTTAGAAAAATGGTACATATATAGAAATTAATAATTTGTCTTCAATCCAATAATCATTAAAGTCACTATATTTATAACACTGCTAATAAAAAACTAGAAATACATACCACATACACAATTTGATGCTATTCCTAATATGTGTTTATTTGTAATGAAAAATCCAACTGGAAATCTGAGATGATGTTATTCACATGGTTCATCAATTGTCATGTTGACCACAGCTAACACCAGTTCCTAATACAATGAATTGTATATATGCTATCATTATTTACTGTTAGGTAATCAGTATACACAACAAATCTCTCTATATAAACATATATAATAAGACTTGAGAGAAAATACATATTAAACGTCTACAAATGCTGAAATTTTAATGGAATGATTTTGAAATGTATAGAAAAATGAATTATCACATATTTTATCAAACAAATTATGGATATTATATACATTTATATATACAATTAATCAATATGGCTTTTAAAAATTCCTGTTCTCAGAGGTTTTATGCTCTATTGACCACAAGAATTTATTACACAATAAAATAATTCTAATGCTTCCAGCTACTAGCACACAATAATAGAGAACAAAAATAACAAAATATTTTTATAATGCATCACCATAATGAATAAATTTTGATAATTATCAAAGAATGTTAAAAAAAAAAAAAGCATTTAAAGTAGGAAAAAGACATTGATAAATTTCAATCTAATCAAACAATTATACTTACTGTCAAAGCTTTTCCAAAATTAATGCATATTGTTTGTATTCCATCCCTACTTTCCAAAGCAGATGGCCATACTTTGAGGATGGCCATATTTTCATCATCTGCTTTTGTAAATGTTAGCAAGCATCCTAGGAAAAAGAAATATATATTGATGCAAAATAACTTCTTTGTCTGAAAAAAAAGTTTTAAATTACTGATGGGGATTCTAATTATCAAACAAATGAGAGCAATACAGCCAATTAACTAAAAATATTAGAAGTTTATTATTTTGGAATTGAAAAACAGAGCATGAATAGAACCTTTTTTTTTTTATAATTTAAAAAAAAATGCAATTCCTTACAAGGAATTATTTAGGAGAAAAGGAGGGGACATTTTCTCAAATAAAACTATAATAGGATTTTTTTTTTTTTTACTTCATGGATCTATAAAAGATTTCTAGATTAAAACTAAACAATCACTTGCAAAACAGCTAGGTATGGTACTACTATTTAACAGAATATTATCTAATAAATGAAGAATATTGAAAAGTCATTTGTTCAGTCATGAATTTAATAATTTATTAAGAGAAGCCAAATCTATCTCTCCACTTACTGAATAAAAAAAATTATATAATTTTTCTAGCTCTCTAAAATAAGAAAATACTTAACACTCAAACAGAAATACTAAGAGGAGGAGTATATATTTTTTACATTTATAATAAATGTGAACATAGTGAGAATATTTCTAATATGCTAATTAATTACCCCAACATTCAAACTCATTAACTGTGTTAGTTTTAACAAAATTGATTATTCTAGTCACTCAATTTCAATCACTTTTGAAATAAATATTTCTTATTCAAGAGAAAAACTTCCTACCTTTATAATAACAAAAAATTAATAATTAGTAGAAACAATTTAAAATATATAGTTCTAAAAAAACATTATTCCTATCTGGTGTTAATGATCACTGGAATTCAAGGCCTTTATTTTTACAAAATCATATCAAAATACTTTAGTAAATTTCATTTCTTCTTCTACAAACTATCAAAGCAAGTAATTAGAATTCTCCCTGAAAATTAACCTTTGTAAAATGACTTCTCCAAGAAACAAAGTTTTGATACAAATCAATCTTTTCTCTCTCTTATTTATTTTATTATTATTTTTATTTATTTATTTTTTTCATTTCTTTAAAGAGAAATCCTGATAAATTTTTCATATTTACTGGGTGTACAATTCTGCAAATAACTGCCATATTAAGAAATGTAAGATAAAGAGAAAGTGAGTAGTAGTAGTTGAAGAATTTTTTTTTAGTAATTTTGTCAGCCGACTTATCTGTAGCACAGAAAATTCAACAAAAGCAGCACATGCTTTTTAGATTATACACTTGATCCCTTCTCTGCGCTTGATCCAAAACCACAGAGATGACTCATCAGGCCTTTGTTATCTGCATATGCTCCAACAAATGGCATTGCTCTTTTCCGGTGATGACGGAGGGTGTATCGATACCAGATTGTTGGGGTCTATTCTGGTACCCCCGGTTGGGTTGGGAGTTGGGCCAGACAACTGCTCGCAACCGCGTATGGCCTATCAGAACTGAACAATGATTTTTCTTTATTTTCGAGACAGGCATTAAGAATATGGACGAGTTTATTTACATTAAGATGCGGTAATTACGTAATTCTGGTGTAATGCTAAGTCAATGGAATCTTCAAAGCGGAAATTCAGGCCTTTAATGTAAATAAACAAAACAGAAAAAGCGTCCATACAGAAACAGGGTCGGTGCAAGACAACATAGCACTCCTAAGCAAAGAAAATTTCATGCGCACCTTAACAATAAGTTTTAACATAGATACATGCATTAGTCAAATATAAACAAATTATATATATTTTTTAATAATTGATTTTTCATAACTAACAAAATAGTTTTTACGTTACATCAAAAATTTTCTCTTCTCGCATTTTAAACATCAATAAAATCTATTCTACATGTGTTTTATATCTGTTGAAGTAATTCATGAACAGCCATGGACCTTAGAGAGAGAAATAATAATTTATTAGTTACAAAAGAGAGATATATACGGGTCTATTCTGGTACCCCCGGTTGAGTTGGGAGACGTAACATTTTTCCCACCTTAAAAACGGGAAAATGTTTGCCCCCCAAACCCAACGGGGGGACCAGAATAGACCACATATGCATTTCAGGCAGATATTAACCAATCAGAGAAATGAGTGTCGAAAAACAGTTTATGACATCGAACATCAACGAGAGTAAAACAGGAAGTTGATGAGTCATGGATGCTCGATTACAGATTGAATAACAATACCATACATTACCCAGATAGCAATTTTAGTTTGCAGCAAGCTTGCCACAAATTTGTCATGACAAGAGTGCAAGTTTGCCACAAATTTGTCATGACAAGAGTGCAAGCTTGCAGTAAGCTTGCAGCAAGTTAACGAAAGCTCCGAAGTCACCATGAAACGAACTTGCAGCAAACTTGCCGTGCACACTTATTGCAAATTAAAGCAAAAAGAGAGTACGAAACACAGCCCGGGATAGTACTCGCGACCTCCCGGTTACGAAGCGGAGACGCAAACCATTGAGCCAGTCGAACGCTGGGAGGAGAAGATAGATTTCGCTAATACATCGTTCTATTCGATTCCTATACGATTTATTTTTAACTATTTTCTGGATTTCATTAATTTTTTGAGTTGAGAATATGATTTGAAGTCAAAGAGAGAGCGATTTTTGCTAATAACTACGTTTTGCTAGTAAAATAAATTATGAAATTAGAGTTCAAAAGTAATTACTTTAAAATGGGACAAAATGTCTAGTTATTATTGTTCAACAAACACTGACTGTTTTTTAGATTTAATTTTGTTTATAAACGTTAAAATTTCAACATTAAGAAAAAGGCGATATAGTTTTCTTTAAAGTGAGAGTGATATATTTAGTAAAAAGATGGAAAATGTTTCAAAAAATTTTTTTATAAAAAAGTTATCTTTTTCACAAATTATCATTGATTTATTGAATTAATAAAAAAGAATTACGGTCTAGGAGATGCTATTAAAAATCGGATGTTTTTTAAAACAGAGACAAAGATAATTATCTCTTATTGTGCTATCTTTGCAGGAAGCTTTCTTTGCAAAATTGCAGCAAGTTTGATTTGCAAAGAGGTGGCGCTATTTGTCACATCGAACTTGCTACAAGTTCGATTCAAGTTTGACGCGTCAAATTTTGCCATGACAAGTCAAAATCAAACTTGCTGCAAACTTACGTACTATCTGGGTATTAGCTTCAAATCCCATAACTCCTATCATTCAAGTTCAACATAATAAAGTATTTACAATTAAAGCTAAAAATGTAATGTAATTCAATATTTATTAAGATAAATAAATTTTTCATATCTTTTCTGTTCCGAATGTTTGAAACAATGTATAATATCTGGTGGACCACAGTGTGGTGGACAAACGTCCTGTTGTTGTGATGACGCCCCTATGTGGTCAAGGATGGCTGAATGGTAAAACCGGTCCTATACTGAAATAAACTTTCTTAGAAAAGATTAAAAAACGAGACATAAAATTTAAACTAAGTTTGTCCTTTTTTCATTGATGAACTATTTTTTTACAAACATGTAAAGAAAAAAAAACGAATCGAGATACAAGGGGAAAAATAGAGAAAGGGACAGTATCAACTTTAAAAATAAATGAAAAAAGTCTTTAGGATGCAAATTCGAAAATCAAACAACAAATTCAAACCAGCGGGAGTAGACTCCCCGAACCTTTCTCGTTGGGAAAAAATACACCAAGTGCCAGTAATATGCGCCATTCTCTAATAAAGGCAGCAGAAACGAGCGAATCAGTTGCAACTTTTTACTTTCTCGTATACGGAGTATACAAAGAGAAGTATTGTAATCGTCAAAAAATTCGAACTCGAGATTTTGACGAATCTCCACGTTTTAGACCTCCCTGAGTCCGAAAAACACAATTTTGGAATTATGTCTGTCTCTGTGTGTGTCTGTCTGTCTATGTGTGTGTCTGTCTGTCTATGTGTGTGTCTGTCTGTCTATGTGTGTGTCTGTCTGTGTGTCTGTGAACACGATAACTCCAAAACTATTAGAGCTACGGGGATGAAATTTGGTATGTGAACTTGACACGTAATTTGTAGGTTTCTATCAAATGTGGGACAAAATTCGTCCACGGGAAGTCTGTCTGTCCGAGGTCATGCGAACACTATAACTCAAAAATTTGAATAGCTTGATGGATAAAATTTGGTACACAGATTTATCATCATGAATGTAGGCCCGTATCAAATTTTGGGCCAAATCCGTCAAAGGGTTGACTGTCTGTCGGTCTGTATAATCGCATACATGTAAAAATTATATCTCCGAAACCCTTTGGCTTAGATAAATAAAAATTGGTATGATGATTGCTAATATTAATTATAGATCTGTGCTCAAATTTCGTTTCAATCCGTTGAAAAAAAGGTGTTCAAATTGCATATTTGGTTCAAAATGCACATTGCGACTCTGTGTTGGCGAGCGTTTCGCTTATTTTATTCAAGTTAGTATAGTTGGCTTTTGACTTTGGCGGTCTACGAAATTGCAGCTTCGGAAATTATGGCAACCCCTGATTCGAAGAATCTTTTTCTCTGTGGTTCTGACATTCTCCAGATGGAAGGTATGGTGAAATCTTGCGTGATATCAGCAGTAAGATTTCGTAGTCAAAAATCTATACTTATAAAAGGCAATGTTTGTGTGTGTGTGTGCGTGTGTGTGTGTTTGTCTGCGATGTCCAGACGAATCTATCGCACTTACAGCCATGAAATTTGGCACACAGGTAGTCGTAATGGTGACTGAATGCACCTCGAAGCCGAAATTTTAAATTTTAATCTAGAATTTTTTTTATTTAATGTTTTGTGTTGTTTTGGTTGATTTTTCGCACTAATTTCTCAATAGAATAGTTACGAATAAGTTTACGATAAAAATATATACACCATCGGAAAGAGCACGCGATTTCCGTTCTAATGAAGTTAGTTTTGAATTTCTAACGTAATTTACTGAATTTTGAGAATTTTTTTAAAAATTGTCACTTTCTCCTTATATTTTTAACTGTCAATGTTTTTTCCATCGCATCCAACGTTCTAATAAACCTATGATTTTCAGTTTTTTTATGGTAACAACAGAGGTATTTATCTCTCATTTGAAACAAGAACGGTTAAAATATCTTTGTCCGTTCGTTCTTAATAATTTTTTTTCTTAAAGGGTTAAAAAAATTCTTTTCGAATGAAGTTCTTTCTTCGGAACGGTGAGTTTCTCCCTGGCTACGGCTAGCGCCATCTGTTGGAATTATTCTCTCCTCAATTTTTAGCATGTTTTGCTAGGAATAATTTGAAATCATTTCGTTGGACGCAAGGGTTTAGTCGTAAATTAAGCAGTGCTGGAAGATTCTGACATGGGTGATAAGTTGGCTTTGCTGAATTATGAGAGAATTTTTTTCGTGATGAGCTAAAAGAGTTTCTTTACCATCTGCGTAAAATGTGCCATAGCTTTTCACGCAAGCTCCAGGGGGGTGACGAAGGGGGTACTGTCGTGACCTTGAAACGTCACGGTATTGTGGTTTGAGACTGTATTACATCAGCATAACTTAGATACACCATTGCTGTATATTAAAGATTTTCACGTTGCAATTTTTTTTTATTATTGTTTTGGAATAACGTACTCTGTACTGCTTTTCTACATGTCATTATCGCGGGAAAATCAATGTGTATCTTTTGTTTTGATTTTGTTTCAAAACTTTTTCGTGTCATTGTGGGCGATTTTTTTTTCATGTTTTTGAAGTCCTGATTCCACGGGCAACGCCGTGCGCGTTCTGCTAGTGTTAAATAAAGTAACCTCAGCGCGCGTAAAAATTGAGAACATACGCAATTCTTTTTGCAAAATATTAAGTTTCAGGAATTCATGAATTTGATATGTTTCATTGTAAATCACCATTCATAATTTTATTCTCAAAATAACCAGGCCTTGGGTAAATACCCCAAGAATATTTACCTATCCACTGGGTGTTTACCCACTCCACATTACTGGTCGTATGCGAGAAAATTTCGGGGAGGCCACTCCCGCTGGTTTTGCATCGTAGAATGGCGAAGAAACCGAACTTGCAATTTGAACGCCTTTTTTCAACCGATTGAAACGAAAATTGGGCACGGATCTACAATTAATGTTAGCAAACCTCATACCAATTTTTAATTATCTAAATCATAGCGTTTAGGAGTTATCGTGTTCACAAGTATGCGATTTTACAGACCGACAGACAGTCAACCCTTCGACGGATTTGGTCCAAAATTTCTCACGGACCTACATTCTTGATGATAAAACTGTATACCAAATTTTATCCATCTAGCTATTTAAATTTTTGAGTTATTGTGTTCACACAAGCAACGACGGACAGATTTCCCGTTGACGCATTTTGTCCAAAATTTGATAGAAACCTACAAATTATGTGTAAAGATCGCATACCAAATTATATCCCTCTAGCTCTAACCGTTGTTGAGTTATCGTGTTCACGGACAGATATAATTCCAAAATTGAGTTTTTCGGACTCGGGAGGTCTAAAACGTGGAGATTCATCAAAATCTCGAGTTCGATTAATTTGATGATTACAATACTTTCTCTATGCGAAAAAGAAAAATCTGATTTTCTATTTAAAAAAAGATAATAAACAGTATTGGCATTAACAAAATGTTGACGAATTGCGTAATCTATTCACACGAAATTTTTAAATTTAAAAATGAATATTATACAGTACTACATAACAGAGGATTTATAATATATTTTACAATGCTTTTCTTTGAATTTAAGTAAAATTAATTAGTTTGAATTTGAAACAACTGATTTTCATTTTACAATACTTTGTAACACCAAGAATGAAAAACAATAGACCTGAATTCCGCAATCTTGTACGATATATATTTCTGTCTTTCTTTTTAAACAAATTTACCACCAGGGTTACTAAACAGAAGCGCGTTGACACTGATCTACACGCAAACAAAACATTAAAAAAAGAATAGACTAGAGGACAGTCGTTTATCATTAATTATATGCAAACTGTTAACTAGTTAGAAGGATTGTTGCATTATTTTATCATTTCTAACTTGTCTGCTAAACAGAGCTTCACAGAAAAACCGGTTATTAACGATATGATTTCACTACGCAAGGGAATTTCTTTGAATTTCCTTTCTCTGAATTTATTTATTTATTTTTACCAATAAAGATTTGCTTAAAACTCTGGGGAAGAACATTTGTTTTTAGGCTGGTGTATTTTCATTTTCAGCCTGTGGCACATTTATGTAGTTTCTCAGTTTTTTGAACTTTTAAAATTTCCGAAACTGTTGTTTTTGTGCGTCCGTAACCATTTTTGAGCTGCTCAAAAATAAACTATTTCAATAGATGTGAATTTTAAATACTTCATATTAAATATTGAATTAATAATTAAAGAAAAAGATGTTTCCATTCTTCTTATGAAATTAATCATAGGATTGTAATTAAAAATTGATAACAAATAAATTTCATGTTATTTCATTTAATAACTGAGAATTTTTCTCCGTTGGTAGGATCTAAATTAGGGAGAAAAACTTATAATACAATTAAAATTATAAGTAATTTAATTAAATCGTATAATAGAACCCCAGTGGTATTTTGGCAAGGTCGCAGATTAGAGACCAATATTTGGTGGAGTGGAATTTGGTCCGGATTGGTCTGATGCTCGTTAAATCCGTTGGAGTGAAAAGTCCTTCTGCTAATGTGATCTGGAAGTTTAGAGATCGGGTTTGCCGTTAAAGAATCATCCTTGTCATCTGATTACGGTTCAAAAGTACGAGGTGTGTCTAAAACAGCCCCTCTGCAGTTTTTTTAAAAATGCATGAGGGCTTATCTGACAAAATTAAAACATGTGCAATTTAACCTTTAGTTTAAGAAGGCGTTGGGGGAAAACTTAAACTCCTCCTACGACTGAGATTTTGACGAAGAAACAAGAAATTACCTTCTCCACTTTTTAAATTATTGGAAGGTAAGGTATTTATTCTCCATTAGCCGCCCGTGGAGGTATTATTTTTGTTTTTCCTTATTAATAATCAATACACCAATCACGCATAGATGACTGAATAGAACAAGAGATAAAACTATTATTCAGGTGATTAGAATCGAGATAGATAAATTAAAAGTGGGGGAGTGAAATCCTAATCGCTTACTGGCTCAGTAACTGTACCGGCCCGTAAACAAAGGTAAAATTTCAGCTATTACAGCATCTGTAATACCTCAAGTAAGGAAGATGTTAATGCGGGTTAATTGAACTAAGCAGAAATAGCACCAATATTTCTTTGCCCCAGAGCAGCCAACTAATCGGCAAAGATTCTCTTTTGAAAATAATTATTCTTTTTCACAAAATGAGTAAATAATGTAGACTGGCTGTTAGTTTCACTTTTAAAAATAAGTGAATTTGGATATAAAATTTCATATCGTCGAACATATTACACACGTAGATTTATAATTTAACAAAAATTTGTACTATATATATATTTTAATTTACTATTAAATCACCATTCATTTCCTATTATTTGCTTTTATCATAGTTTACGAGGGTGATTACAATGGAAATTCGTAGATGCCGAAAAATAAAAAAGGGCAATTGAATTTATCTCTATTAGAATTTCTTTCTTTCTTTTTTTTCCTTTTGCCTAGACAGTTTGTTTATTTTATGAATATAGCAGATAACAAACTACAATTTTAAAAAAATCACTAAATCGTAATAATAGTCATATTCTATTTGAATTTTAGTCTTTTAAAGTTCTCTTATGAATATTTCACAAAATTTCGTTGTTCATTTCCTTATGGCTGTTTTCTATTCATGTTTTATGCAAAAAAAAAATATCAGTTTACATATTTGTGAAAGAATTGTTTAGTTATTATTAGAACTTATGCGACCGAACAAAAGTTCTTGACGGAAATAACTTGAGCATTCAAAATAGTAGATTCGAACTGTGGTGAAGCTAGGAGGTGTGGCTAAATTTTCGCCTTTACTTGGAAGGAACTCAAAAAAGCTATTTTCATTTATCTGTCAATAGCTTTTAGTGAAAAGACAGTGCCAGCCTACTTCCCTGACATGTCGAAATTTCGAGCTGCACTTCTGACTTTGAATAGAAATCGTGCATTATGAACAATAACTTCGTTTATGGTAGAAAAAGTTTTAAGAAACGTTTTTAGGGGAAAAAAACAGAAAGAAAAGAGGGAAGAAACGGAAAAAAACATGTTGTATATCTTTACTGCGGGAGGAAATGACCGGTAAACACGAATCTCCGTTTCAGTGAAAAAACATATTCATCTTCCTTCGAATCGAAAAATCTCTTCATCTTAAACGAAAAGGTTATTGTTTTGGTTACAACGGTCTGTTGACAGTGGTTTTAATCCCACTTCGCCTAGCATATCTAGTCAAGTCCATGAGTCAAGGTCAGTGGCTTAACGAGGGGAAGTGGCTCCCGGGTCACGATATGAATTTTTCGCCCCCCCCCCGTGGTTATCGATGGTTT
>BGPR01000914.1:262456-344021 GCA_013235015.1 Araneus ventricosus
AAAAAATAATAAAAACGTTTCAACATTGCTTTCTGGCTTGGACAGGCTCGAACATTTTCCTATTTTTGTAGTCATTCCACTTATACTTGTAGCGTTGACGCGGTAGAGGACATTTTTTGGCTAGTTATTTCATTGTAATTTTTATTAAATTATAGAAAGTATTGTATTGTTCTTTATGATTCTTATTGTCAGGTGAGTAAAGTCTGTAAAGTTAAAGAGTTTTAGTTTACTTTAGCCTTGAGGGTTGACATTCGTCACGACGATACAAAATTTTTATTACCTCGTATTTTTATTTTTTTTTAATTAAAAAACTAGTTTGTCATAAAAGAAATATGATTGCATCACTATACTTAAGTACATTACTTCTGCTTCCCGCTTTATCTTCTTCTGTCATATTCTTACAAAATTTTATCCTTTCCTTAATTCTTATAAATAGTGAGGAACCAATGACGTAGCGACCGGGGCCGCGGAGGGGATGCCCTGGGCGCTAGTTTTCGGGGCGCTATGGAGTCAAAACATTATTGCGTTTATGCTTTTCTCAAAATAAAATACGATGAGGGAGTCCTAAAAATAATACCATACATCTGGCACTATTTACGCTTGTTAAGCCACTAATGACGAAAGGGATAAAAAAAAAAAATCCTATTTCAGGACGCCAATTACTCTCGCTATTTTTCATGGTGACAAAACGTTAAAGCGTGTATGTCACTTTTTAAAGTCAAATGCGATAAGGGGGCAAAAATGCCGTTTACATACCGCTAAGTCAATATTAATAACGGCGTGGGGGCGAACAAATTATATTGTGACCCTGGCGCCACTTACCCTAGGCTACGCCACTGTACGAAACCTCTTTTGTTCGCCGTTTTACCTTGGTCCCGATCCATTTCGGTGTTTAAAAACATCTTTACAACGTCACAAGTATTCAATAGTGCGTCGCTTAATGACGGTAGAAACTTCCGCAAGGATATAAATTTAGTTCACAGAGTTATAATTAGAATTGACGATCAAACGCCATAACAAATGAAAAACTGACATTATATTTTTCGAAGCAAAATTAAAATTTGAGAATTTCCTTACAACTTTCCCCAAAAGAATGCAAAACCACGAAGGGCTATTACAATGAAATAATCCTCTCGTTTTTATGTAATTGTATGAAATGAGTTGCGGACTTTGCCATATATAAAGTTTATTGAATCTTCAAATGCATGCGAGATGCTATGATAAGTGTCATTGATGCGAGGGAACGATTTCAACAACATGCGAACATAGACAAAACAGAATCAACACCGGAAACACAATGTTTGAAATTATGAGCATTAAAGTTATTATGAAATCTCAATAAAAAGTTTACCTATATCATTAATATTGTGCAGCTGAAGTAAGTAATTTATCACATTTTGAACTGAGATTCGATAGTAGACCGTTCTTGATAGTGCGTCCTTTCGGAGCCGTCCGGTGATCGACGTATAATAAAGAGGTTTTATTTTTTTATATATTTTATGTTTTACATTTCAAAATTTTTGTATGTATTTTTCTATCGGATTCATAGATTTTTTTTATTTATACCTGCCTGTTTTAGCATTGTTAGGTTCAGAAAAAGCCAAAGCTGTCGCGCGAAGTCAGGTTATGACCGTATTAATATTTGTTACTCATCTATACTTATAAAAGGCAATGCTTGTGCGCGTGTGTGTGCGCGATGTCCAGACGAATGTATCGCACCCACAGCCATGAAATTTGGCACACAGGTAGTGGTAATGGTGACTCAAAGCCGTAATTTTAAAATTTAATCTAGAAAATTTTTTATGTAATGTTTCGTGTTGTTTTTGGCGATTTTTTGCACTAATTTCTCAATAGAATGGTTTCGGATAATTGTACGAAACAAATAGACACATCGTCGGAAAGAGCACACGATTTCTGTTGTAATGAAGTTAGTTTTGAATTTCTAACGTAATTTACTGAATTTTGAAAAAAAAAAATTTTAATTGTCGGTTAAGCCTAAAAAACTTTGTTTGGAATTTCAATTTCTTGCATCCGCCGTTCTAATTTAGTTATCAATTTGAAATTTGCTGAAGTAATAAACATAACGTTTCTCCGTGATTTAAGACAAGAATGGTTAAAATTGAGCAGTTGGTTGAATTTTAATTATTTTTTTCTGAAGTGTTAAAAAATTTTCGCCTCAAAATTCTCTTTACGGTTCTTCAATCGGTTCTAATCAAGGTCGCGTGACGTATTTTCCGAACATGCATTTCCGCGTCGACAGATAATTCTTTTAATTTGTTTATTTTTATACTGTTTGACAGTCGAGTATACGGCTGATATCTTAGTTAGAGAAAACTAGAAAAATGAAATATGATTTCAAGGAGCTATTTACATAATATGGATTCAAAGTTTAAATCTGAAGTGAAAGATTTCATCTCTCTTTTTCTTTTCTCCTTTGATTCATTTTGGATATATTTAAATACTATAGAAATTATGTTTGTCTGTATCTTTCGAGGCGTATTGTTCCAATTGAAATCGTTTAAGATTTCATTCGGTTTTCATTCTTTAACATTTTACCCGGTTTATAGGAATCAATCTTTTAAATCCTAAAAAAAAAAAATCGAAATATCGGTTTATTTTTTATTCTGTACTGTCAAATGTCACTATCGCGAAGAAAAATAAGCGGGAAAACCAATAATTTGTATCTTTTGTTTTGATTTTGTTTTCAAAACTTTTCGTGTCATTGTGGGCGGGTTTTTTTTTCTCATTTTGTTGAAGTCCTGATTCCACGGGCAACATGCATTTCGTCGAAACCACTTGACGTCATAATCTCCTTACTTCGCGTCTGACATCTTTAGTTACAAAAGACTGGAAAAAATTAATTATGTCTTCAAGGAGCTATTTATATAATGTGGCTTCAAAGTTTAAACCCTGAAGTAGAAAATTTCATCTCAGTCTCTCTCTCTCTCTTTTTTTGCCTCCTTCTCTGATTCATTTGAGATATATTTAAATACCACAGAAAGTATGTTTGTCGTATTGTTCCATTTGAAATCGTTTAAAATTTTATTCGGTAAGCGTTCCCAACATGCACTGTTGAAATTTCATTGGTTGCCGGTGCAGAGCGCAGGATACGTCATAAACTTCAACTGAATGCCTTCGATTATTATTTTCGGCAGTGTCTTAAAGTGTTTATTTGTTTCGCATATTTTGCTTTCTGTATAATAATCATTTTCATGTTGCAATTTTTTAATATTGTTTCAGATAAACGTACTCTGTACTGTTTTTCTACTGTTGAAATGCCATTATAGCGAAGAAAAATAAGGGGGAAATCAATAATGTGTATCTTTTTTTTTGATTTTGATTTCAAAACTTTTTCGTGTCATTGTGGGCGGTTTTTTTTTTTTTTGTCATTTTGTTGAAGTCCTGATTCTACGGGCAACGCCGTGTGCGTACTGCTAGTATTACTCACATTACGAGGACGACGCTTGAACTGGCATCTCATTCTCCAAACTGCGAAGACACGCCAACGAGAAAACGATTAAGCTGTCTTAAATCTAACGATGTACACTTTCACTAGAAGTTGCGTAGAAAGGGTGAATGGGGCCCGGGGCATGGTGATATTATTCCGCACCCCTCTTCATATTTGATTTTACAAAGACACAAACACACTAATATTTTGTCCCCATTAGCGCCTGGGGCATCTATATTCCCTTGCCCCCACCTGTCACTACACCTCTGTATACTAGGCCGCTGCACAGAGAGAATCTTGTCTGAGTTCTAGCCTTGAACTCAAGGCTTTCGATTGACAAACCCGAGACAACGCTTTTCTTCTTGATTAATACATTCTTGAAGACATTACTCTCAAAAAGACAGAAAAAACATTCGAATATAATACGAGTATTATAATATAATAATGATAAAATTTATTTTCTTCCCCCCCCCCATTTGAGTTTATTTCGTTGAAAACGCTATTCTATTGTCAGACTGATAATATTGTTAATCAATCGCATGAGCGAGATGATGTGTGGTTCAAGCAAACACCCCCATTCCCCCAAAAAAATAATCCTTATGCAGAAATGAAAAAAAAAATGCATTGGTAAGAAAAAGATTAAAAATGAGATTATGAAGCAATGAAAGACGTAGGAAAGATTTGGAAATTTACTGTTTCGGAAATTTCATATTATACTTCTTTCTTAAATTGATACTTCATAATTTCGTTGCTTCAATAATGATTGTATAATTTTTGTTTTTGGCTGTAATGAAATTTATTGATTAGGACTAAGATAAGCAACCACAAAGCTTTTTTTTCTTTCTCTCTCTAAATTATTTGATAGATAAGATAAAACGTAATTACATACGAATGTAACAAATAATTTTTTATTCAACTAATCAGGTGCGTTGCAAATATTTCTGTCACTTATCTTGACTTTACAGCTAGTAAACGGAAGATGAAAGGCATCTTAGCCAAAATGCTTCCGAAATTTATGGAGCAACAGCCTTTATATTTCCAAAGATGAAGCTGTTAGGAAGATGATAGAAGCGTAAAAAGTCATCGGATAGTAGTTATCGCTTGTTTCGCTGATATTTAATCGCAAACTTTCTTCTATATCCGTCTTTTCACGCAAATTATTTTTTGTTCGTCTTATCTTGCTTGAAAATGCATAAAGAATTGGACGTAACTAATTCATTGTGCAATATTCATCACTTATAAAAAAAAATACATTTTGAAAAATAATAAAACTTCCGAAAATCACTTAATTAATTTAAATTAAAGGAGAGATCGAAGGGAATTACCCAATGAAGCGTTCAGTGATGTAACTACAAAAGTGCAAGTGGTGTATTTTCCGCAAAATCCAAAACAGCGATGAAGGGTGAGAATATATTCTGAAGCATAATCAGAAGCTGATAAATCAAAGTTTTGAAAACAGAATATACAACCAATTTCTGTATTGAAGGCTTCTATGATATACTTTTGAGTTAAAGAATGTAAAAGTGAACAATAAAACTTTTCTAAGCGAAACTCACAAATAAATAAACTTACTCAAATAAGGGTCGGATGCATCTCTAATATTGAAGTAAAATTTCACCATACAGCCAAATAAAACCTGGTATTTGATGACAACTTCACTAGACGAGTCTGCACCATTAACAATTTATTTCAAATTGGAAAAATTTGCTGATAGCGCGTCTGCTTTAGAAAGAATCAGGTTTAAACAACTGAATATTTTTATATACATTTCTATGTATACGGAATAAATGTGTTTTTACAATAGAAACTGCTATACAAGTCTGAGTATTTCCCACTTAGTGTTAAAATTTGCATTACTTTTATTTATCGTTGCAAGAGCATGTTAAAATTTATATATATTTTGTAATAATCTCAGGAGACTCGGGAGGGGGGACTCGCCACCCAAAAGTATTTTTTCTACAATTTACAAATTCACTTCTTTTTTGCAGTAGTTGGATGTAAACTAAATAGAAACATGAATTTCTAAAATATTTTTAATGTAAAGAAATCAAATGTTTTCAATGCAAAGAAATAAAAAAAATTGTAATAAATCTTTTTTAAAAAAATGCTTCTTCTCATTCAGTTTATTAGATTTTATCAGCAGTTGTTTTTTTTTCTTTGAAGAATCCTCATAATGTACTTAGTAAAATTAAAGATCCGATTTTGGATATCTAAATTAGTTTCTGAGAAAAAGAAAATTTCTCAAAAATAAATGTAAATTGTTTGAAAAATATAAGTTTTATTACAATTAATTACAATTTTAATTTAATTACAATTTTCACTTCCTATATTTTTTAAATTTCTTCTAACCAATATTTTTACAAATCGATCCCTAATTCTATTAAGGTAGAGGTTCCCAACCTGTGGTACGCGTACCCCTGGGGGTAGGGGGAGGACCAGTTAGGAGTACGCGAAATTCGTCTTGGTAATGGCGGAAAACACAAAACATAAGAATTTTCTAGAATTTCATTTTTTCAGGTTCCTATGAAAAATGAAGGAGAAAATTGTGCAAGCCCGGAAGCCTAATTACGTAATAAGAAAAAGGAAGAAGTAGATTAATATTGTTGCAAAAGTCTTTCCGTGGGTGTATGGTGTAAACAGTCCAACACGCAGGATAATGGAGAATGACGGTTTATTTACAAATATGCAGGAAAACACGTAGCACAGGTACAGGAAACAATAGATCTTGAACAGATTACCAATGTAAATAGACAACAATTCACAGGTAATGACAGTTCAGCACTTTGATATTTAACAACACAAACAGTCAGCAAATAACTAGTAACGACAATAACAGCTCAGCTCACCAGCTCGCACAGCGGATAGAACTCCAAAGACGTTCGCGCTCCAAGGCGATCAACAACCTCCTCTGATCCAGGCGCCGTCCTTAAATATTCTCTCCGACAGGCTATGACGTCACATGGAGTTTTCTCGTGTATTTCCTTTCCTAGTAAAAATATCGAGAAAAGGGTTGCATTTTCGGGAATCATCAATTTGTCGCCAAGGTTGCCAAAATGGCCGCCAAGTTCGTAGCCAAGGTCAGGGGTGTCATAACAGTCGCAGAGGTCACTCCATGCTTAACCTTGTAAAACTCTCTTCCCAACCATAAGACTAACATTGCTGGGAAGCGACTTTCCATGTTTGTAACAATATCTAGCATTGAGTAATTTATAGTTCTCATAATAAATTAATAAGAAATTATTTCAATACTGTTTTTATTTGTTTTGACTTTGAAGTAATACTATTTTTAAAAATGGAGTAAAATGTAAAGTTAAAAATCAATCCTACAAATTTTATTAAGTTCATTAGAGTCGTTTGGTTCTTAAGATAACCTAAGTCTTGACATTCGTTATTAATAAAAACTTTTTTGTACTCATGAATGGTTGGCGGGATATAACAGTAGAGGGTACTCAAAAAAAAAGACTAATCAAGGGGTACGCGACTGATAAAAGGTTGGAAACCACTGTATTAAAATTTTATTTGGCAGAATGGCGAACATATTTCAAATTATATGGATGAAACGTGACTGACTTTTATCATTTTGTAGCAAACATGAATTCAGAAAAAAGCAGACAAAGAAAAGTAGGTTTAGTGATATTAATACAGAAATATATTAACATATTGCAGCTTATACCAAACTAGCTTCAAAGATTCATAAATTGGCCCTTTTTTTTTTCTCAAATCTCCAATTTTAATTACACTCTGAAAGCTTTCTGGCATTGCGGTATGTATAACTTCCCATCAAATTTAACTGCATTCATTCAAAATTTCCCTCCTATTCTCTTCTCTTTTGTCTGATTCACGTACTCTTTTACTATGATCCTTTTTTTTTATTTCAATGAAAAAATATTATTTATCTTTGTTTAATTACTAGCCACCTTCGGCGCCCAACTTATTCACCGGGAATATAATTTTATTTAATCTCTTATGCATAATTTGATCTTCATAGTTCCCTTAACAAAGTAATTTTAAGCTTCAAATTGTGATAGGCATTGAACCCATGTTCTTTTAGCAGCCTTGTACCTGTTCATTGTCTACATAAATGTCCCTAATAGAGTCAAGCAGCTGTCTGTGTCATACAACATCCAATTTCGCGTTATCGACGTCAACTTCACTATCTTATTCTCCATGCTAAATATGCAATTGATTTCAATCTTAAAATGGCGCAGCACATTTTACGTCCAGCAGCATGTTAGTTGGATTAAAACATGCTAATATAAGGGATTAAAACCAGTGGAGGCGAATCGGAGGACGAGAGGGGACAGTCGCTTCCCTACTTTTCGCTGCAAAATAAATTTTTATTTCATTTTAGCTGTCTAAAACCAAGAATTATTAAAAGGCAATTGTGTACAGGAAAGTTGGCTAAGTTTGTAACTAAATTTTGAAATTTTTTGTCTACCCCTATACTCCCGAGTACTTTCAGATGTCTATAAATTTTTTGCCCCCCCCCCCTACTTTTTCAACCCAGTCGCCGCCGCTGATTAAAACAACGCAACCATAATCATTCAGCTTACTGAATATATTTCCTAATAAACTAATTATCTAAGAGGACTTTTAATACAGATTTCACAGAATAATTGATGAAATAAAAAAAGAAAGTAAAATAATTTAGGATATGACCTTAGCTATCAACAACGGAAAAGAAACAAGCCATTAAATTTTTATTTAATTGATGAAAACAGTTTGAATTTCATTGTAACAATGAAAAGTATTGTGACAAATTCGTCTTGTGGGTGTACTTGAATGCAGTCCAATAAGCAGGATTACAAAAATAAAGCTCTTTATTTTACAGGTATTCTAAGCTAAGAAACATAACACAAATATTAAAACAGCACTTGTAAAAATTCACAACAGAGATTACCATTAAATCTCAACACAGCGCTCAAAGGTTTCTTATTAGCTCACCAGCTTGCTTGCAGATCAAAATCCAACTGACTCTTCTTGGCTTGAGAGCTTGCCTTTTATACTTTTCAACAGGAAGTGACTTCATTACGTAGGAAGTGACATAATCTCTAGAAAGTTCATGAAACCAGTAGAAATATGTTGAAAGTTCGAGGTCCTTCTAGAGAATTCCTTTTGTCGCCAACTTTGTCGCCAAGTCGCCAAAATGGTCGCCAAATTTGTCGCGAAGTCGTTTGTTATAGCTTTGTAACAGTATTATAGCAAATTATGTCAAAAAATATTTTTAAAAATTTAATAAAATTAGAGAAAAATATTGTACGGCAATTTAATTGTTATACCACTGCTATGGACACGCTCCTTCGTATGGTGAATCAAAAATTTACACACGATAGTGAGGAGCGTGAGTATGTGTGTGGTGCCGACGATTTTCCTCTAACCTTTAACTCTTTGAAGCATGGTGGATTATTTTTTCTCACTCACTCTGAATAATGCATCTTTTAAGTATTCTTGCTGAATAGCGCTTATTATAAAAATCATATAGTAATAGCAAAAACACACAGATTAATTTTTAAGAATTGCAGCAAATTAATAACAATATTTTTCAGCTTCCTAAAGCGCTAAATAAATCCTTACACACACACGTGTATAATTATGCATCTTATTATTTTTCGCGCACCAAAGGGTTAAGGGATTTTATTTTAAATAAGTGTGTGTGTGCATAGATATCATCTCCTAGTTTTTTTAAAAATTCTTACGAAGTGGAAGTGCAAGGTTCTTTTAGAATCAGCGCTACCGTATACAATCATCATCAAAGCACTTGTGAGTGTTTTTCTGTTGATAAAACAGAAATATTTTATTTCACTACTTTTATCTATTTTTATATTTCAAAATTGTAAGAATTTACATATTTTGAAATTAATAATTTTGTAAGAAGCAGTCCGACTAAATAAGTTGAGCATGTGTTAAAAATCATTACGAGCAGTAGCATTAACCCAATATCTCCGCAGTTTTTTTTCCGTCTTATATTGGGCCTGTTGCACGTTGAATCATACGTAGTGACCAAGCGTCCTCCCGCTGGTCCCAGGTAGCACATAATATTATATCGTAAAATTCGCGAAAGTAATATTGTACAATATTTTTCCCAATATTCAAGCAGTGTAAAACGTAAGACTTTTTAAATATTGTTCATAATATTGGATAACGTCATATAATACTGTATAATATTATACCATATCAAATAATATTGTACTATACTGAATAATATTATATAATATTGAATGATATAACAATATACTGAATATTTTAAAAATACATTTTAGAAGCATGGAAAAATATTAATCACTTAATTTCTAAGTGTTGAACTTGTGGTAACACTTCGTGATTTTTTGAACACCTTTACTTACAGCGAGCTTTGAACCCGGGACCTATTACTTACCAAACCGGCACCTTACCACTGGTTCACCGTGACTTGCAGCAAAACGTGTAAATGATGATAATAAAATGTAGTTACAGAGTTCGGATCTCTAAGAAATTTCATGTACATTCAAAATTAATTCTGAATAATCTTTTTAATTAAATTATCTTTTATCGTTACAATTTCGAGTTCAAAATGAAATTTGAAGTCAAAGAGGAAGCAATTTTAGCTCTTATATCTAAGTTTGCTAATTTAACAAATTAAGGCAATAAGGTTTAAAATTGTTGTTGATGATGATCCCCAAAGATCAGCAGAGCTATATCAGGTCCATGAGCCTCTGCACCATAAAGAAATCCAATGTCAACAGAGGATTAGAAACAAGATCCTGTTTGGAAAGCCCCAGGCATGCAAGAATATGATCAGGTGTGGCCTGTTCTGCAGTACATTTTGGGCAGATCTCAAAACACTTAGAATTATCAGAGAATGTCAAGCTTCTGATATGCCCACTAAGGAAGCGAGTAAGAGTTGTTTGGTCGCGTCTGTTGCAGTCAATTGATAGACAGCCACCTGGTCGAGAACCCTGATACCAGTGATGCACTGGTGGAATGAGTCAGTTAGTTTTATTCCTGCTTTTAGCTCTAGAGAACAGTTCCAAATAGGTGAGAGGTGCAGAAGGCACAGAAGCATGATCAGCACCTGCTTTAGCAAGTGCATCTGAAGTCTCGTTACCTTGGATGTTGACATGAGAAGCAATCCACTGCAGGTGAATCCGGTAAGATACTGAGAGACTTTTAAGTTTGTTAAGAATATTCATTCCTATAGTATCGCTTACTGTATGCCAATTGGCCAAATGTTGGATAGAACTTCTGCTATCTGTTAGCATCCAAATTCGATAGATAAAATGACTAAGCAAATCAATTGTTCGCCTCTAATGCTAGATCTAAGTAATCAAGTAATTTTTTATTATTTTTAATCTTGAGGAAGGTTTCTTTTGCAGATGCGAGCGTTATTGGTAAGGTCAATATAATTTTAGAACAGAAGTAAAATTTGGATATAATTTAAATAAATATTGTAAATATTTGCATTATTGTGACCTGGAAGGTAAAACTTGCCGCCAAATTTTGAT
Source organism: Araneus ventricosus (assembly GCA_013235015.1). Taxonomy (NCBI): domain Eukaryota; kingdom Metazoa; phylum Arthropoda; class Arachnida; order Araneae; family Araneidae; genus Araneus; species Araneus ventricosus. The sequence continues at coordinate 273,386 of BGPR01000914.1, forward strand.
TTCGTTAAATAAATTAATGAAATTCATTTTCGTTTTGCGCAATCTGATAGCGGCGTGGGGCCTTGTGCGCTGGCACCTTTCGAAACCCCCTCGCTCTGGCCCTGAATTCAAGCAATCCTTTCTAAATAAGAGATAAAATCCCTCCCATGATTTTTTGAAAACTCATGTTGTAGAAATGTGTTCTGTCTTCCTGATTTTATGAAGAAGGATTAAAAATTGTTCAGTTTGAAAACTTGCAGTGCTAAAATTAAAATTATAAAATGCGAAAATATTTTCAAAACATGAAAGCTGAAGAAACTTAAAATAACTTTTAACTTTGTAGTCAATTGAAAGAGAAAATACCCCTTTCAATTTTTCTGTCGATTTACGTTGTCAGCACATGCATTCAGTATTGAAATAAAATATTGTATTGTATGAATGGGATTTTCTTGTATTTTGGATTATCAAGTGAATTCTTAAAAGGTGAACTCATTATTTCTTCAGTAAAAAAAGTTGATCTCATTATTTCTACATATTAACAAACAATTATTTCTTCATATACAAAAAAAGTAAAACTAAAAAAGATAATCGACTAATAATAAACTTATTTACAATTATACACAACCTACTGATAGTTTCGGTTTTAGGATATTTAAATTGAATCAATCTTCAAAATACTTCTTAAATTTTAAAACTTATCCAAATAATTTTGATATGTAGTTCCCAAAACAATAAAAGGTTCCAAATAAGTAACATTTTATAATGAAAAATGCCCAATGTAAAAGAGTAGAAAACACAAATTTTCGTTTGTTAATAAAAAAGTTTTATCTGAAATGTATACAATAATAACGACAGCAAAAATGTTGAAATAGAAAAAAAGGGGGAACTACATTGTTTTATAAATTGATAACCTGTTATATTATTAAGATTTGCTTTTTGGAAATTTAAAAGGAAAGTTTGTTTAATAAATAGCTATAAAAAAAGAGACAAAAATTAGCATACTTGAAATTTGTCTCCAAGAACAAATGCAGAATATTTTATTTTTCTGTACGGCTGATACTCCGAATGCGAATGAATTGTTCAATGGAAAATTAAGCTTCTGAGAAAACTCCTTGGGTAACCTGTCGTGTTTCACACAACCCAATATTCAGATTCACGACTATTGATTAAACTCTGAGGAATAGATGTAACATACTACCTTTTAACAAGTACCTACAATGAATTCATAGGTGCTTGAAAACAACGCTTTTGACAAGAAAAGCGAGAAACCCCTAGTGCTTTATTATCGCTTAGCAGTCCTGCTGAATACAAGGGGAACAGATGTGTTCAATTTAGAACTAGATAACCAGACAAAGCATTCCTCTAGAGGTGTTTCTTTGAGCTACCCTGGGAAAGACTATCTGCTGGTCATTAAGGGAACAGTTGTGGATTCGCACACAAGAATTACCCCCTGTATACCCTGAAAGTAATAGTCTCGGGAACAAGGAATGTATTGAATATTATCACCTGCAATTTATCTTCAAATGACGAACATCCACTTTGGGGTGCCTCCGCACCGAAAAGAGAGAAGCCTAGAGCAATCGAACCTGGTTTAGGACTGAACAATGTTATTACTTTTTACATTTTGCTCTGCGCAGGAATCGGAAACACATGGACCTCCAGGTAACAAAGGGAATTGTTGTATTCTTATCCACTAGATCCACCAATTACTTTTTTAACAGATCTTTGAAGGAAATTTTCAAAACCAGAAAAAAATTGCAATATATTTCTTTTTAGAAAAATTATTAATATTTTATGCCTTCTTTTTACATAAAAGTTGGTTGAAGGAACTTTTTAAAAAGGATAAAAAATTTTTAATGAATTTTGTAAAATCCGGCGCGGGGCCTTTCAGAAGCGCGGGGTCTTGTGCGATTGCACCGTTCGCACCCCCCTCGGGCCGGCCCTGCGAAGAACACCGAATACTGTAATAAAGTATTGTATTGTATGTGTAAGTATTTCCGAGATACTAAATTCTCACAAATAATATAAAAACAATGTTTATTTATAAAAATCTTCATTTTAACTCAGGGTATCACTCGATTGGAAGTTTTATTACAAAAACACCACTAGAACAATTATTCTTTAAGATGCTGAATATTATATCATACTATACAATACAATAAACATTATATTTTAATTTTTACATTAATCAGCATTGATCAATATTTTAAGGTGAAGTTATTCTTACGGTCGCCAGATGGCAGCATGGTAATACAATAACACTATATTAATCAGTATTGAATGAATGTCTGAAAAGTATTTAAAAAAATGTTCATTTGAATAATAATGTTTACACAATAATTTTGTTTTACTGTATATAAAAGGCGGGCCAGATTCAGCTAAGGAATTTAACCATAAAACAGCTCTCACATATTGATTATCTATTGTTCTGTGAATAAAGATTTTGAGTGTTATTCTCATCGTAAAAATATGCACGTGATTTATTGCTGCGAATCTTGTATTTGATTTTAAATCAATATTGTAATTATAAACAAAGGCGTCTCGTAATAAATTGAAAGAGGAATAAATTAATTTTAAAATTATTTTAAAACCTTTCAAACATATTATTATAATTACTTTTAAACATTATTGCCTTAATTTATTAAATTAGAAAACTTAGATATAAGAGCTAAAATTGCTTCCTCTTTGACTTCTAATTTCATTTTGAACTCGAAATTGTAACGATAAAAGATAATTTAATTGAGAAAACTATTCAGATTAATTGTGAATGAACATGAAATTTCGTAGAGATCCGAACTTTGTAACTATATTTTATTATCATCATTTACGCTCGCTGATGTAAGTCTCGCTGGTCTAGGGGTACGGCTTCGGGTTGGGATGCAGGAGGTCCCGACTTCAAAGCTTGTTGTAAGTATATGTGTTCAAAAAATCACGCAGTGTTACCCAGCTGTTCGGAATTAAGTTATTAATATTTTTCCATGCTTCTAAAATGTATTTTTAAAATATTCACTATAATGTTGTATTACATAATATTATATAATGTTTAATATGGTATAATATTATACAGTATTATATTATATTATGAAAATTATTACAGTATTATCCAATATTATGAAAAAAACATTGTACAGTATTGAAAAAGTCTTACGTTTTACACTGTTTCAATATTGGGAAAAATTGTACAATATTACTTTCTCGAATTTTATGATATAAGACAATATCTTGTGCTACCTAGGGTAGCACGTAAGTTTGCAGCAAGTTTGATTTTTACTTGATATTACCTTGTCATGACAAATTTGACGCGTCCAGCTTGAAGCGAACTTGAGGCAAACTAACAATGCAGAATCGCCACCCCTCCTTGCAATGCAAGCTTGTTGTAAGTTTGCAAAACAAGCTTGATTTAAAGATGATAGCACAAAGAGATAATTATCTTTGTCTCTGTTTTAAAAAGAACATCCGATTTTTAATAGCATCTCCTAGACCAGACATGGGCAAACTACGGCCCGCCGGAAGGTTTTATCCGGCCCGCGGATAGAATTTTAATTTGCCGGTCCGACGGAAATTAAAAGAACATATGATTTATATATTACATATCCATCTCCTTTTCTACTTTGTTTAAATATTATTTTTTTTTCTTCCTTTTTTTTCAAAGGACTGATTATCTTTTTACTTTCTCTATTGTTGTTCTACAAAACGTAAATCGACGGAAATAGCAAGCACAAACAGTGCTGGCGCCAGTGAGTCTGCCTTTCGCTCGCGCCCTCTGGTTGCAATGTTCTTTTTTATTTGATTTATTGATGGTATTTCCGGTTTCATTTCTGTTGAAAATCATTCGGTTCTCCGCATCCAACTACATCGCAGCGATGTGTTTCTGTACTCGCAGTGCGTATTCTATAGAAGCTATCAATAAACAGACAGCTTTCAATCGGTAAAGTGTTAAAAGCGGAAGTTCTTTGTTAGTTATAGCTGTAGACTGGCGCCAACAAGCGTTATCTCTTTCTCGGGGAGCAGACATATGGGAATTCAATATAGGTGAATTAGACCTCACATGTGGCAGACTGCGCATTTTATGCTCCAGCCAGCGGCTTTTTCTTTTGGCGCGAGTTTTAATATTATTGATTGCGTATGGAAAGATTGCGGACATATAGCATCATTGTGAATAGTGGTGAAAGTATTAAAAGTATAGCGTAGCTAGTGCTTGTTTGGGTTATTCGTAAAATATTTCAACCCCAAAATGGCTACTAAAAAACGTGAAATTGATTTAGAGTGCCGTGCTTTTAATGATGAATGGACCTGGAAATATTTTTTTACAGTTGTTAAAGATAAACCAGTGTGTCTCATCTGCAATGAAGCTGTAGCAGTCTTCAAAGAATATAACATTTCCCGTCATTTCACATCTAAGCATAAGAATTCCAATTACGAAGCAATGTCCGAATATGAAAGAAAACAAAATGTAGAAAGTCTTTGTAAAAAAATATCAGGCCGACAAAATTTTTTGAAGAAGGTAAACACTATCCAAGAAGCAGCTACACATGCTAGTTACATTGTAGCATACAATATTGCTAAAAATAATAAAGCTCTCAGTGATGGGGAGTTCGTTAAACAATGGATGCTCCAAGTTTGTGATGTTTTATGTCCAGACAAGAAAAATAATTTTCAGACTGTAAGCTTATCTCGAAAAACGGTGACTTCTAGAATCGAAGCCATCGATAAAAATTTGACATCACAATTAGAGTCAAAGATTGGCCAGTTTAAATTTTGCTCCATAGCTATGGATGAAAGCACTGATATAAGTGATACTGCTCAATTAGTATTATTTATAAGAGGTGTTGATGAGAACTTTGAAATTACCGAGGAACTGGCGCGCATGCGTTCTTTAAAGGGATGTGATATTTTTCGTGAATTTCAGGAAGGGCTTTTAACTTTGAAAGTGCCTATAAAAAATATATGTAATATTATGACCGATGGAGCACCAAATATGACAGGAAAAAAATCTGAATTTCTTGGACTCTTTAATCAAAACTATCCCGGGAACAATGTTGTTTTTCTACATTGTGTTATACATCAAGATGCTCTGTGTAAATCTGCATTGAATATGAAACCCGTGCTTGATGCAGTCCTGAAGCTTGTAAATACTATTCGATCTCGTAGGCTTACTCACAGGCAATTTCGAGATTTTCTTCAGTCCGTGCAGTCTGAATACTCTGATGTACTGTATTACACGAAAGTAAGGTGGCTTACTGCAGGATGTATTTTCGAGAGAGTTTGGCAGCTGAAAGACGACATTGTGTCGTTCTTCCATGAGAAACAGTGTTCTGCGGAGTGCGAAATGTTAGAAGATACAGAATGGCTTTCGGACTTTGCATTTTTCACAGATCTTCTTTGTCATATGAACAACTTGAATGCCAAGATGCAAGGGAAAAATCAATTTATCGACGATATCTGGGCCCATCTCAAAGCTTTTAAACTAAAACTTAATCTGTTTGCTGGACAGCTAGCTAAGAACGACTTGTCTCATTTCTCGAGGTTAAATTCAATACCCTCAGTAAATGAAGAGAAGCTTAAGAATTATGAAGATGGCTTGAAAAAACTGCATTTTGAGTTCGAACGCAGATTTCAAGATTTCAGTGCCACTCAAACAGAATTGGATATTTTTACCATGCCTTTCAACGTAAATTGTGAAGCAGTGATGTCAGATTTGCAGCTTGTGTGAATTAATTGAGTTGCAATCTAACAATCATCTCAAGCAGTCGTTTCTAAATATGCCAAAATTAGAGTTTTACAAATCATTATCGAAAGTAAGTTTCTCAAATTTAATATCTCAAGCCCAGAAAATCAGTGCTATGTTTGCTTCATCTTATATATGTGAACAAATGTTTTCAACTATGAACTTTAGAAAGAATTATTTCAGAAGTAGACTGACAGATGAGCATTTAGCCTCGTCCCTTAGAATCAGTATATCTCGCTTCGAACCTCAATATAAGGAACTTTTAAAAATGAAATCGCAATTTCATTCATCTCATTAACATATTTAAATTGTAATACTTGTATATTGTTTTTAAAATTTTAGAAAAATTTATCTTGGCCCGCCAAACTTTTTTTTTTTCGATTTTTTGCCCGCGACCGAAAAAGTTTTCCCATCCCTGTCCTAGACCGTCCTTCTTTTTATTAATTCAATAAATCAATGATAATTTGTGAAAAAACCAACCTTTTTATATAAAAAAAAAATTTGAAACATTTTCCATCTTTTTTACTAAATATAGAACTCGCACTATTCTAAACTAAAACTATTTCGCCTTTTTCTTAATGTTGAAATTTTAAGTTTATAAACAAAATTAAACCTAAAAAACAGTCAATGTTTGTTGAAAAATAATAACTTACATTTTGTCCCATTTTAAAAGTAATTACTTTTGAAACCTAATTTCATAATTTATTCTACTAGCAAAACGTAGTTATTAGCGAAAATCGCTCTCTTTTTGATTTCAAATCATGTTCTCAACACAAAATTAAAAAAATTAATGAAATCAAGTAAAGAGTTTAAAATAAATCGTATGCGCGATCTATTAGCTAAATCTGTCGTCTTCTCTCAGAGTTTATCTGGCCGAGTGGTTAAAGCTTCCGCTTTGGAAGCGGAAGGTCGCGAGTTCTAATCCGAGGTTTTTTTCGTACTCTGTTTTTGCTATGTTTGCAATGAGTTTGACGTGGCAAGCTTGCTGCAAGTTCGTCGCGTGGTGACTTCGTCGCTTCTGCAAGCTTGTTTCAAGCTTGCACTCTTGTCGTGTCAACCTTACTGCAAGCTTGCAGATTTGCAGTACAAGCTTGCTTCAAACTAAAATTGCTATCTGGGAACCGTCTACTGACCTGCTGATCGTGGGTTGGAATCGCGCTCTCCTCTACATGCCCTCGGATTGGAAAAGTAAGTTCCTTTAAAAATAACTCAGTGTGCGGTCAGAAAAAGATGGAGGAAAAAAGGGTCATCCTTCTGTAGGAAGGCAACCGCACCGTCCTATTCCGCGATAATAAAAAAAGGGGATCCCTCTGTAGATAATGCTTTGAAGAAGGGAGGAGGAATATATCCCTGATGGGAAACTATTTTTTCTACTAGTTTGTAATGAATTTGCACGACAACTTCACTGCAAGTTTGACGCATGGTGACTTCGTCGTTTGCGATAATTTGTTGCAAACTTGTTACGAACTTGCGGTCTTGTCGTGTCAAACTTGCAGAGCAAGACTGCCTCAACTTTGTGGCAAACTAAAATTGCTGTATGGAATAATAATGTTAAAATTCTATCAGCTCGTCGTTTCTGTTTAGAGTTACAGATAAAAATATAAAAGTTTGTGTATTTACCAATATTTCGAGGTTCTAAATAATTGGCATAAAAGATGTCACAAATTTATGACTCATCTCCAATTTCCCTTTAAACTACGCCAAGACACAACTTCTGACATGTTATTATTTCGTTTCGCATTTACATACATTACAAGCGTTTGCTTTAAAGAAATATTATGATATAAATTGATATCTCCTTATCTTATTTTGGAAAACAGACTGTTAAATATGGTAAATGGCCATTTTATCCAGTTTGCAGCATTGGACAGCAAGGCAAAATGAGACTTTCTTCTCATTTCCTAAATACTGATTCTTAGCTTAAGCACTTTTCTAAATAATGTTTAGTTAGATATTCAATATAATATTAAAACGGCAGAAACCTTAATTGCACCGATTCCTTTTGCAACAAGAGAAGCATATTTCCCTACGAGCCCCAAGATTACTTCCCTTGACTACCAGAAACCGAAACAGTTTTAAGAGTGGAAACGGTAACTGGGGGATGGCAACCACCCTCTTATGATGTGTTGTGTATGTATATCAACATGGAGAAGTTATGTGTTTTACCGTGTTGGTGACGTCTGCAAGAAAAATCAAATTCGTTGAAATTATAATAAATTCTTATTTTATTTTGCAAGTAATATTCTCGAAAGAATGTTAACTCAATTTACTAATTAGTTGATAATGTGTGAAAGTGTGAAAACTAATGAAATGTTCATAATTCGTGCGTTAGAAAAAATTCTTAATGATCGTGAAATTAGAAAATCTCATCATAGCGAGCTCCGCAAAGCATGTGAAATCGCTTTAGGTAGGTGACAATTCTTTAATGTAAAATTTTTGTAGGGTGTGAAATTATATTTTTTTAATCTCTCATTTCGCAACTACCTACTTAATTTATTTATTTATTTAGTTCTTTTTCTCGATCATTATGTTTTCACCGGGAAAATTCTATCATTTTGATAATTTCTTTTGAATATTTAAAATACTGACATTATGCATATAGTTAAGCTACAGTGCAGTGTTTAATATTATTAATATTAAGGTTTCGTTAAAAACGGCAGCCATGGCTTGTGTTACGTGAAATGTGCTATATTATCTAGTTATCCATCCCATTTCATATAAAGTATACAAAATATGAATATTTAAAAAAATCATGCTTGTTTTCCATCTGACACTTTTTAAGACATTTTTTTAAGAAAGTAAACCTATTGTTAATTTCACAACAATGTCAGAAAATTGAATCTTGTGTCATTTGATTATAAAACTTGATTTTATGTTTAATTTCATTTTAATTGAATTATATTTCCCCCCCTTTTATTATGAAGGTATTATTTCATAGAAACTGAATCATTTCTTAAATGGCATGAAATTTTATTACCATCTAAATTTTAAAATATTGAGTTCTTTAAAATAACTTAATATAAAATCTGTCACTGAATATTGAGTTTGCAGTTATACTGAAAGGTTTGTTATGATGGTTATCCAAAAGCAAATAGTGTTATTTATTATGAACTAAAATATAATTGAATTATATATATCTTGACATTTTTTATTCTGATGTCAAATTATTATTTTAACATGTTTCCTGTATTAATTATTTGTACTGTAAGTTAAAATGCAACAATATCAGCTGACATTGCATCAAAACAAATATTTTCTAATGTTATAATTGGTGAAATTATTAACAAATATGAAAAAAAAGTAAGGAACAGCTTTGATATAGGACCCCCATTGGCGATATTTTGTATTACTGGAGACTTTTCTGTCGCCTAGCCAAACATGGTACCCGCAACTAGCGCCAAACGTAAAAAGTCGCCGAAACAAAATATATCTCCAGTGGGGTCCTATATCAAAGCTGTACCAAAAGTAAAATGCTATGTGAGAATTGATAATACAAATTTTTATGTCATAGTGACTGATAATTGAAACCTACTAATATGCCCATTTTTAATACAAAAAAATTATTGCTTAAGAATTTTGTTCTGTCTTGATTAATTTAATTGATTAAAGAATTGTAAATTATTCTGCTAGTTTGAAATCGCTTCAGTAGTGACTATAAAGTTGGTTAAAATATTTATCACATTTCCCTGTTGATTTAACAATCTGTTCTTTTACCTTTCTTTCAGCCTAATTATACACTTTCATGCTTTTGGCATTACTTTTTGTAAACGTTAATTTGTAATTGTTTAATCAATATATTAATTACAGTGTATTCAAAATGCTATAATCCCTTTTTGATTACAGTTGTTTTTATTATTAAAAATTATATTTTATACATTTGAAATTTCAGTCCATAGCTTCAAAATCAAATTTGTATTTTCTTTTATTTACAGATTTGAATTCTAACATATGGTTATTAGTTTAATGGACATGTAGTGATAGCAAATGAATATTCATAATTTTTCTGCATCATTTGTTTTCATAGGTATCTTAAATGATGTTTACTAGTTAAAAAATGTCATGAATTAGATGACACATTTGAATTAGATTATTTTAAATACTGATGCATTTTAATTTTGTAAATAGTATTTTTCTTTTACTAAAATGTTATAACAATGAGTTCATGAAATAAAATACTTATGTTATGTTTAAATTCAAACTGAATTGCTTGCAAGCATCGAAATATTTAGGAAAGATGAACCTCTAACTATTTAATCTGTTACTGGCTGAATTCTGATCAATGTTTAATCATATTTTGCATATTTCACCTTCTGCTTTAGTTTAAAGATATCAATCATTAAAATGTGAAAAAAAAATTATTTATGATTTTTATGATGCTTCCAACTGGGAGCATTGGTCACTTCTGACTAAGCTCATTGCATCTCTACTAATAATAAAAGAGAAAGTCTGTTTGTTGGCTGTCTACAGAACAGACCGTTAAACTTAGAGCTACCAAATTTTGTACAGGTATACTTTGGAGGGTGGGAATGTGCACCTCAGAGCCATTTTTTTCCAATTTTAATTATTTAAAAATGAAGCAAATTTTGGTCGTTTTTTCGTGAATAACTTCCGAAGTAATCAATGCTCGAAAATTATTTTTATACCATTTTTGAAGTGCAAATTTTCACCCTTCTAATGTTGTTAGTTTCAACTTTGTATATTATTTCATAGAATTTTAAAATCTTTTTGAAAGCATTATCTATTGCTTTGAAATCGGTGAAGGTCACTGAATGGATAACACCCTTCACGGTTAGTGTCACAGAATAGTGTTTCCTCCCCCTTCTTCGAGATGATGTGGAAGCAATTCGCCTGTACCTGGGGTAGGAGGCGGGGTGTACCACGGTTGTCTTTTAGCAAAAAGATTCACAGTTCACAACCACAACAATTTTTTCCCCTCTAAATTTTTAAACTATTTTTTAATTGATCATGTTAAGATAAATGCCTATTTTTCAGAATTTTCAAAATTTTAAACTCATTTGTAAACCACTTCTATTCCATTTTGAAATGTGAAAAGTGACCTTTCCTCTGTTATTAAACTTAATGCTATGCAACTTCTTTTGCAGAATTTTATCAAACTTTTATTCCTGTTTCAAATTATACATGCTTTACCAATTCTTCAACACACTCAATTAGGATACCACAATCAGAGTGAAACGGATAATGAAACATCATATTAAAAAAGAATTGAAATAGCTTTTCACTGTTATAAATATTTTCATACATAAATTTACAATGTTTTCTGATTGCATATGATTGATGATGTTTTAAAGACTTATACCATCCTTATACCATTTTATCAAAATTAAAGGGCATTTTAAATTGTAACAACAATTTCAAATTAGTATTTGAGCATAAGCAGCTTTCTCTGAAATTTCATTTACAAACTGGAAACTTAGAATTTATGCATCTAAAGATGATCTTTTTTTACTATTTCCTATTGGATGCATCTCTAATTCATTTTTGATTTTGGAAATAATTGTTTAATCTAAAAAAATAAACAAAAAATTCATTTTTTCATGACATTTTACTTAATTCATAATAGTCCTTTGTTTGAGTTTTCAGATCCTTTTTTTTTTCTTCAAAAATGACAATTTATTATGTTAAAAAAATAAAATCAAAGCAAAAATAACTTCTTCGGATAAATAGCTTTATTTGCAAATTATTAACATTAAGTAAACAATAAGAACTATTTCAAACATCATGCATATATTGCAATTTTTGATGTAACTGAATCATTTTAAATTATAAAGCTCTAATATGGGCGAACCAGCTGGTTGCCGAAGGCGGCTAGTTTGACATAAAAATGAAATACAGTGATGTCCAGACTGAGTTATAAGCAAAGTAATGAAAAAATAACTTTTATATCTAAGCACATATATGAATTCAATTGAAAAGTTATGAATTTAAATGAAAAAAAAATCATTTTGCACAAAAAATGCAGAAGGCTAAACTTTATAACTGTATACCATGGTCTCGGGGAAGTAATTTGAATATAACTCCCCCCTCCCTTTTTTTCTCTAATTTTACTGTAGTCTTGTATATTTTCTTCGCATTTTGCACATTTACCCGAGGCGTTACTGTAAGGTAATGATCATTACTTTTTTGCTGTGGTATACAACCTCTAACTTTTGGCCCTGGTTGAAAGGCCCATCCGTTCTTGCCCCATTTTGCAAAAAGGCAATGTGTCTTCTCGATGAAACACCAGATGAGTACGTTGGTTGTCTTTTCTGTGATTTGCTTTATGTACTTGCTATGCATTGACAATAACCATACTCAGTGCATTTGCAAATAAATTCTAGCACCATTTCTTATTACAAAGCAGTGATGATAGCATGTTAATATTTTATACAACTGATCATCTTCACCCATTCTAGAATTATATCTATGAGTCAAATTTGGTTATTCTATGTGCGATTTTTTTTCGTGCATATATGTCATAATTAATTGGATTTTTTGTGCATGAATGTCTTATGATTAATTGGATTGGAAGGTGGAAATATTAATTCAAAGAGAGATTCACTACATAATAATCATTACAATAGCATATAAATATGTATCCATCACATTTGTTATTACCCCTAACCCCATGCAAGGGAAAAAAAAAGATTTTTTTGCCAAAATTGAGGAATTTTTCTTTTTGCAACACAAGGGAATTCACCTTCGTGATTTACCAGGATATTCTCCTTTCCTGTTTGCTTTCAATGGAAACTCACTATAAATTCCTTTTTTCACAGAATTGTGACAATTGGCCATCTTTCTAATTGGAACATCAAAGTTCAATGAATTATAGCAAAATGTATTTCTTATCCATATTATTATGCCTTTTGTATTTTTAGTGCTGTGGACATTTTTAACTATGTGTACCGATTTTTTTAAAATTTTGGATTGTCATTCAGAATTTTTATGTTGCCCACAGTTTAAAATTTATAAAAAGTCCCTATTTATGAATTTCAGTGCATTGTCTGTTGTATGTCTGAAACATGATTTCTATATCAAAAATCAAGCAATCATTCGTTTATGAATAACCATTTTTTCAAATCAATATGAATATAATTTTATTTGTAAATGAATGTTCACTTCGATGTTCCCAATGGGAAACATTGGCATGTAAATGGTTAAGGGTTTGAATAATTATTTATACTTATCAGATTATTAAATGATACGAAAAATAGCAAATTTTATATCTTTTGCAGGCTTGTTATAAAAATTTGTGATAAAAAAATTCCAGTATTCAGGTGTAAGAGTTTCATGTATCTTTGTTATTTAATTTATATTAAATCTTTTATTGTATTATTAATTGCATGTTTCATTAATTCATCTTTATTTTAATTTCAGCTGAGATAAAAAATGAAACTAAAGAGACGTAAGTGCATTTTAATATTTTATTCTGAAACAATATTTGTATTTCTGTTCTTTGTGAAAACTAAGTAAATGAAAGACACATAGAATCTGAAATAATTCTTACATACAGTAAACAAAACATGCTAAAGAAGGTGATAGTAATTCTTTTAATACATTTGGAACATTTCTTATCGATGTTGATTCACTTTCTTACTATATTAGTTTAGTTGAATATATTTGTCATTTCCAAAAGATATGCTAGGGCCTGTTTTCATTGTTATCATGTATTGTTATAGAAATTCCTTCCAGGCTGTCCAGAATGATTTCTGTTTCATGTGGCATGATTTAGACTTATGGCTTGAAAAATAAAAAAATATGAAATAATAAATGCTTAAAAAAAAACAAAACATTTGATGTTTAATTTTCATAGGTGAAAGAGGAACGAGATTAACTTGAATGTAAGGTTAGTTTTCATTAATGTAATGAATTCTTACTCACTTATGTTACTGCGATACATCATATAATAATTTGGGACCTCTAACTGAACACATCCAATGAAAGTGTTTTGAGTTTAATTCATGTTTCATCTTACAGTAATTTATATCCCTACATTGCTGTCCATTTACTGCTTTAGCAAAATAATTAAATGTGAATAACAAGATTTATTTTTTGCTTTGGTCATTGTTTTCAGGGATGCCACTTTTCCGCCGAACGGCGGATTTCCGCTTTTTTTGTTTTTTTTATAAATCTGCGATTTCCGCGGAAATAGCGGTTTGAAAAATTCCACTTTTTTTTTTAAAAAAATCAATCCTCGATTTCCATGGATATTTCTTCTTTCTTTATCTTCAATCTTTGTGGGTGATACTGCAAAGCAACTTATAAAGTTGGCTCCGAAATCTCAATTGATTGTGATAAAAAATTTTAAAATAAGTGTATTTAAGGCATACATTGGGTGTGCTAAGTGGCTTGTGGAAAAAATGCCTTTTGCCAGCCCTTTTTTAAAGGCAGTTTCTTCACTGGATCCATGCAATAGAAGGACTTCTTTTGTATTAGAATCGATGAAAGAACTGCCACTGTATGCTTCAAATGTTGTTCAAGATTCAGAAAAAGAAGCATATGATTTGGAAATACATAATTTTCAAAATTATCATTTTAGTGATAATGTAGAAGAATCTGTTGATTTATGGAGGAGAGACGTGGAGAATACCTCAAAATATCCTCTACTGTCAAGGATGGCATTTGCCTTGCTAACCTGCTTCTGTGGACCCAAAGTGGGAAAGTATCTTTAGCATAATGAATAATGTGATTACACCTAGAAGCAATAGATTAAATATTTCAACATTTGATGCTAAGTATGAGCTGCGCTCACAAAAAAATCGGCAGATGACCGATGACTTTCTCAAAGAAAAAGTTGATCCGAAACTGGTGAGAAATGTATGAAATTCACGGAATGTTTACTTTGATAAACTTAAACAAAATAAATCATTAAGAGAAGAGAGAATAAAAGTAATGCCAGTAAAGAAAAAGCTCTGACAGAAAAAAATCTGCAAAAAAGATGTCTGCAGATGCAACTAAAAGGCAAAGGATGAATCATAAGAAAAAACTAACACGTGGTTTAAAGAGACTGCATGAACCAAATTTTAATGGTGGCGAAAATGTAAATGAATCCAAAAGAAGAAAAGTTGAGGATAAAAGTAAAAGTGAAGCTGTCAAAAACATTCATTCGGAACAGTCATTAAAACAACGTCCTCTAGAACAAAATTCAAAAACAAAAACTACTAATGATACATTGGAACAATCATTAAAGCAACCACTTATACAAAATTTGAAAAATAAAACTGCCGTTGCTATATCGGAACAACCTTCTGAGCTTATTTCTAAAAGAAATGTTAAAATTTAAAAAAGTAATATCCTAACTATCAAACTGATGTTTCTGCAGACAAATATTAAAAATAAAAAATGAAAATGCTTTATTTTTGTAGATTTTCTGCATTTGAGTGTAAAAATACAGCAATGTAATAAAATTAATAATATTGTTAGTATTTTTCAAAATTTTTAATTTGTGTGAAGAATGCAGTAATTTAACTTTTTAGCAGCTTAAACATTTTAAATTCTATCCTAGTGTTGTACATTTTTTAATTGTAAAAATATGTGATTTGGATTGGATTTCTGTTTCTAATATTCATGCACAGATTTATTGGGTAAAAATATTAATTTAAAATCAGATTTAAATTATATATATATATATTTGTGTTTTGTATGTGTGAGTAATCCTCATTTTTATGCAATCAGCTTATTTTTTAAAAAGTATTATACCATTGATTTCAATTATAACAAAATTATCATTTTATTATATATTATATTAATTTATGAAATTCATACATAAATGTTATGAAAAATTTGAATTTTACTTCACAAATTCTTTTACTCGCGTGAGATTCCCACACTTGACCTTTTTTTTTAAATTCACACGTGATTTCCTCTTTTTTGCTTTTTTGTGAGTGGCATCCCTGTGTTTCGAACATCTTCATCTATTCTGTTTGTTTTGAAGCAAATGTTATCAAATTAGAAAAATTTCTCTAGTGTCTTCTGAAATTAATAGAGAAATTCAATTATATGATTAGACTTCTGTAGATGTAGAACCCAACAAATGAAATGAGTCCAGGCTAGTTTCAGCCATTTACTGCTTCTTTGTAAACATACTGTTTAAGACTTCAATAATAATTTTATCTTTTTTATTAAATTTAATTGAAATTAAAAGTGAACTCTCACCACATAATCATATTACCAGTTGTGAATAATATCAAAATAAATATTGATTTTTAATTATTATTTTTTTAATTGGGCTTTTCATTTAAAATGCTGCTTTTCCTTTAGTTTTCCTCTTGCCTCTTCAGTGTTAACCAGTCTTTTTTTCTAGTTATTTACAAAAGAGAATTTTTTGTCTCGAAAAAAAAGCTTTTTGAAGTAAAGTGAATTTCATATTTTGCTGCTAATTGGCAAGTCATAGGCCCATCTCAACTGGCCATATGGCACTGCAATATAATAGCTTAACCTTCCTGTGGAAGGCCGTGGCTGTAAGAGTATTGCGAGAAAGATTGCTTTCTGTGCACCTGATTCTAGCTAATATATTTTGGAACTATAAAATTCATGTTCACCTTTTCTTGACCATGCAGTATTTATTTAGGACTTATCTTTCAAGGTAAACCTGGAGTTTACGGTGCCGCCCTGCTTTTCACCAATTCTTGGTGCAATTTCATGTGCCGTCGCCAAATACTGTTTTGGATGTGCAGTATGGTTTTTTTTTTGTTCTCTTGCGCATGCGTCACCTGAAAATGAGAGATTGAGCACGCAATGCCCGTGGCATTTCAAGTGTGTACCGGGCAAATTTTTTAACTTAAAAAAACATCAGCAGCTTCGCTTTCAGCATAGCGGAATAATCGTAGCTTCGCTTATTCATTGAGAAACGAAACATACAGAATAACATACACGGTACTGAACCGATATTCCATCCGAAGAATTCCAAACAAAGTTTTATTCAAATTCGAATTTATCGACCAATTGCATCGAAGAGTTGAACAAAACATTCCAATTGAAACGTGGCACAATATAGCCCGATAAGCAAAACACCGATGAAAGGATAAATTTGTGTGCATGCGTGCTTGTCACTCGTTAAAAACATATAGATGCAACCAAAACAAATGTCCTCTCATCGCCGTTCTTGGCGGCAGAGATTTGGCGATCCTAAGAGGAACGAAGTAGGCGGGCACCGTAAACTCCAGGTTAACCTCTTCCAAATATGATCTTTAAAATTTTTAACTTTTTTTTCCCCTTTTCCACCTTCATTTTTAGTCTTAGCCTAAGTAGTCAGCTGTTGTCCTAGTTTTGTGATCTATATCATTTTTACTGTTAAATGAAGGAAAACAGAATATTGGATGATTTTATATGCTGATTTGAAGTCTGATGTAACATTAAATAAATAAAGATGCTTTTGGAATAATAATGCACTTGCTTATTACTGCCATCCGAGTAATTAGTATAGGAAACAAATTTGTTTCCTATTACCTTTAACAGCGAGCTGCATTGTTTATTGTAGATTTTTATGGTTGAAGTTTGTCTTTTATAGGTGAACAGCTTCTATAGAAATTCTAGCATTGGCATTTCTAATATGTCATAAAACTTTCATCTTTTTAATATTAATTTATTTTACATGATTGCATTTGGTTTATATATTACATTGTTCCATATAATAAGTAATGCCTACCTTCCATTTCTCTGAGAACTTTTTGGAAGTTTGAGATGGCATTTCTGTTAGAATGAATAAAGTAATATAATCTTTTTAATCTTGCATTCTTCTCTTAAACACTTAAGTGAAAAAAATTATCAGCACCAGTCAAACTTTTAAAAGCATTTATGTTTATCTGGAAAAAAAAATTACATTAATTAATATGGCAAAATTCATTTTATCATTCAGTTTAAATGATCTGTAACTGTGAGTATTCCAGAATTTGAATATCATTCTTTTCACAAATTCTTGATTCAATGATTGTAATTTCTTATTCACTCCTCTCTGTTGTTATTCTGAAGTTGTTAAAAGAATTTTTAATTCATGTATATTGATCTATAAAGTTTTAGATTTTTAACACAACTGAAAATTCACATTATAGCCAAGAAGAAAAGACACAGTCCTGCTTGCCATTACCAAAATCGAAAGCAGGAAATTTGGAAGCTGAAAAATATTTTCTTCCATTTGAATTGGCCACCAAGTCAAAATCGCCTCGAATTGTTATAACTGCTATTGATTGTATACAAGTTAGTATTTCTTTTTTTTAAATATGTTTTTTTCTAGATAACTTGTGTAAAAGTTTTAGACAATTACTCTATTAATTTTATTACTAAATATTGTCACTTAGAAATTTAAATTCATTTATAATTTATTCTAGAAACTGATTGCATATGGACATCTAACTGGTAATATACATGATCCAGTAAATCCTTCTAAGTTCCTGATTGATAGGATTGTTGAAGCAATCTGCAGCTGCTTTCATGGACCTAATACTGATGATGGAGTGGAATTGCAAATTATTAAAGTATGTAGATAAATACTTATGAAATTAAATATATTTAATGTTTATTAATAAACCTGTTGTCAGATTTTCTCATTAGAAAATCTAATATTTCAAGCATGTAGTTTAAATATATGAAATAGCTTGTGATTTTATTAATATTTTTACAGGCTCTTTTGACAGTAGTCACATCTCAAGCATGTGAAGTTCATGAGGGCAGTGTTCTCCTTGCAGTGAGAACATGTTACAATATCTACTTAGCATCACGAAATTTGATCAACCAAACAACAGCAAGAGCAACATTAACTCAAATGTTAAATGTTATTTTTGCAAGAATGGAAGTATGTGCATTTTTGTTCCAATTTATGGTTTCTTTAGCATTTGGTTCTTATATTTTTTCTTCAAATGTGTAGTTCATATGAATTGTAATCATTTGATTAGCATAAGTGGCAAAATTAATTAAATTGAAAAAATTGTTTCAAAAATACTCAATGTAATTACCATTTTATTTAGATGATTGTTATGAATTTCTTATGATAATACTAAGATCCCTGCTGCTTAGGCTTTTCTTTCTTTATATATATACTTGCAGTATGCGCTCAGCGTTGCCTGTGCCATCATGACTTCAACAAAATGGGGGGAAAAAAAACCGCCCACAATGACATGAAAAAGTTTGGAAAACAATAAAAAGAGAAGATACACATTGATTTTTAGGAAAACACTACCATGTACATTAATTCAAAACAATATTCAAAAATTGCAAAGTGAAAATCATTATAGACGACAAGCTAAATATGTGAGACAAAGAAACATGTTAAGACATTGCCGAAAATAATTATTGAGTCATTCAGTTAAAAGTTATGATGTCCCCTGCATTCTTTGCCGCCAGCCAATGTAATTGCAACAATGCATTCTGGGAACGGAGAATGCCGCTCCAGTGAATGTCCCACTGAGAAGCTCACTAGCAAAAAAACTGTTTGAACAGGTCAGGAAAAAATTAATTAAAAAAAACGGAAAAAGAAATTTTAACGGTTCTTGTTTTAAATCTGACAGAAATGTTCCAGTTATAAGCTGAAAAAAATTGAAATTGATAGTGTTATTAGAACATCAGATGCAAGAATTTTCAGAAATCCGAATGAAAAATTAACATAAAAGTGACTTCTTAAAAAATTTCTCAAAATTCAGTAAATTATGTTAGAAATTCAAAACCAACTTCATTAGAAAGAAAATTGTTTGTTCTTTCCAATTGTGTATCTATTTTCTTCCATCGATTATCAAAACTGATTTTATTGAAAAATAAGTGCAAAAAACTACCCAAAACAACAGAAAATATTAAATAAAAAATTTTCTAGATTAAGTTTTAAAATTCCACCTTTGAGGTGCATTGAGTCACCATTAAGATTACTCGTGTGCCAAATTTCATGGCTGTAAGTGCAATAGATTCATCTGGACATCACACACACACAAATATTGCCTTTTATAAGTATAGATTTTTTTAAATATAATTCTAGTGTTATATTGGTTGCCTTTCAACCAAGTTCTTTTTTGTTTCCTTAAAATCTCGGTTTCTAGTATCATCACATTTCTCTGATTTCTGAATTACAAGAGACATGAAAAAATGTCTTTTTGATATTAATTTCCTTTCTACCAAAATTTCACTGCAAGCTCATGAAACTGATATATAAATGTGCATTCTTGTTGTGTCATTGGGAAATTAAATGGGATTGCTTTCTGTTGTTGAGTGTTAAAATTTTTTAAGAATTGAAAATTTTCAAAATTATGAAAATTCAAAAACAGTGGTTTCATGGAACATTGTTATATCATTGGAATGCTGAAAAAAGGACAAAATATGAGTTACATCTCTAAGAAAATTCATGAAAGTTCACACAACACTTTCTTTCAGATTCTTCAGCATTTAAAAGGAAAATTAGTTCAGAAATCACCTTAATGTTAAAGATTTTGTTAAAATTTGCTGAAGAACAGTTTTTAATTGAATTTATTTTTTTGTTATATTCTGTGTTGCAAAATATTTTCTCAGCTTAATAAGGGGTTCCGAGATAAAGTTTAGAAAACTCTGATATATAAGGCACTGCTAATTCTAGTCAAATTTAAGAAGAATGGATATAATATTTTATGCATTTCACTATAAATAAGTTTGACAACATCCATCTACAAACATCTGATTTTAAAGACTTGTTGTTAACTACAATTTTTTTATTGCTTAAAATGTATATTTCTAGTATTCTTGATTTCCTTTAACTAATGTAATTTATTTTCCAATATTTAGGCTGTAACAGATGCTAGTTACCCTCCAAAAAGTACTGAAGAAATAGAAGAAGAAGTTAAACTTGAAGCTGCATCTGTTCTTGAAGAAATTGTTGAACGAGTTTCATCAAAAGGTTACTAATTTAATTTTGTTTGCATTTATAGTATTAACTATTACAGTAAAAGCTTAACTAACCGGCATGCTCGGGAAACTCCGATTTCCGGATACCTGAAGAGTCCAGATACTTGAGTGTGACGGGAAAAATGGGGTTTAGATTGTAGCCTTTTTTTTAAAGATTTTTTTGGCCAAATAATTTGTTTTTGTCATTTTGAAATGTGCGTTAAATATGATTTTTAAGAATACTTCTGTATCTTCCATAACATTGTATTTACAAAACATATTATGAAGATTTTAATTTAACATTGATGATTAAAAAAATATATATATGATCTGTAGCTGAATTTTTACTGTAAATATATAGATTGTAAAAATATAAACATATAAAAATAGCCAACGAAACTGAAAAGTATTCTACTCAGCAAGCATATTAAAACTCTTTTAAGTGATCATAAACAAATCCCAGATTGAATATCAAAACTAATTATCTTTTAGAAGTTCGCAAGGGTTATTGCACAATACGTGCGCCTCCTGTTCTCCTACACTTGATATTACATAATCGGAATCAATATCTGCTGGTATTTGGAGAGTAAATAAATAAAGGAAAAGAAAGAGACTTACCAATCTGTAGTAACCTTACCCCCACCTTTTATTATTTTTTGATGGTTCTCACTTTTGCTTTTGAACCCCCATAAAACAAGTCTGTGTAAATCATAGTACTGTATATTGTTTTTTTCTTCTTCTAAGCCCCTCCGTGTGGAACGAACATTGCATTCCAGAAATAAATTGTCCACGTGGATGGAACGGCGCACGAGCATGCTAAATTTTGGCCCGCAGACGTAAAATTTTTAGAAAAACTCATTTTCTAATTTTTCCGGTTAGTTGAGCTTTCCGGATACTTGAATGCCGGATAATCGAGAGTTTACTGTATATCCCTTGTTAGTTTTTATGCATATTTATTTTAGATTAAAAGCATTTGGACTTAGTTTGAAAGTGTTATTTTTAATTTCAGAAGATCTTCAAGAACAACCTAATATTGCAATTCCTGACCAAGTATCATCTAGTGATAATCCTCCATCGAATGTTCTTTATAGATTACCCTCTCAAGAAAGTTTAGAAACAGATGACGCACAAAATTCAGAACAGGCCCAACATAACTTCTCACATATATTACAGAAGGATGCCTTCTTAGTGTTCCGTTCCCTTTGTAAACTCTCCATGAAGCCTTTGCCTGAAGGTCAACCTGATCCAAAGTGAATCAAGTTTAATTTTCTTTTTTTTATTAAAATCATATTTTATTGCTCTAGAATCATACATTTTACTAAAGTTCATGAAAATGAATTTATTTTTTTTGAATTAAAAATTCTGTTAAAATGCAAGAGCTCATTTTGAAGCCTTGTGTGTTATACCATTTTGAATACCATGCTACATTTTCCTACTATTTTGGAAAACATCTTTGAATAAATGAATAAGGTAATTATAAAAACATTTTTAAAATCCATTTAAAAGCTTGCAATAAAAGAAATATAAAAAGTCACCTTTTGTTATTTTTCTGTCAACAGTTGTGTTATTTTTATGAATGATTTGGTATTGCTGACCTTCAGTTAAGTTATGAATTATTCTGCCTTGAAGAAAAAAGTGTATTCAACAATCTTTAGTATTAAAACTTATGTCCTCACTCAAGTTATTTTAGTGATGATTTCTGCTACATTGATGTATGGGGGAATGAGTCAACAAAAATTTTTGTGCTGCATTTTCTGCCTGAAAAGGTACTTCCCTGTCTTATACAAAGCTAGTTGAGACAGTGATTTGCAATTTGAAAATTAGACAGAAATCTGATGAGCATTTTATATTCACACTGTTTATTCAGAAAGACTGGAAATAGATCATATCTGTACAGACTTTTCATATTCATATTAAAAAATTGCTTTCAGGAAAACCTTTCTTAATTTGATGTATCAAACCACATAATAGTTTTTCAGACCTAAAATGAGTTGACTGTTATAAATGTCTGCATTCAATAAATTAATATCATAACTAATTATGGATACAAACTTAACGTTTTTATCATTATTTATCAGACACAGTTAGTATTTTCATTGATGCATTAAATGTATATGCTGAGAATGCATAATTGCTTCTTAATTACTGTTTATTTAGTTTGCTTTGATTTTGCCATGGTTCTGATGTATGTTTCTAAAAGGTCTTAATGATCACTAGTTAACATTTCAAAATCCAAAACAAGGTTTCGGATCTGAATTCTGTTTTTCCTTGTTCAGGAATGTTTCTATTATGATTTTTCAAGTTCTGAATTGATAATCACACTATTGCTTATTTGGTTTATAAATTTAGTGAAATAAAATAAAAAGCAGTAATCCTAGTTCTTTCATCTTTGTGAATGTAGCCACTAAAATTATGTTTCAGTAACTATCTGAATGTTTTTAAATGCCATAGAGAATTGTAACTTAATGCATATATAAATTTCTCAAGACAAATATTTGCTTAAAAATTTATTTATTTGAGGGACTTTATTAAAAAGTAGATTTTAAGTGGCAAATATGATTCTTTTTCACTGATAAAAACCAACTATTTACTATCTTTAGGCAGTTTATAATGCTGCTATATGTGTTTTTTGTATTCCTTTTTATGCATTGTGAAATCTTTCCACCATTGAATATAGAATTTAAAGGAATGTTTCCATTTGGATACAGTTTGTACAATATATTTTCTTTTTCTAGATCCCATGAGTTGAGATCAAAGATTTTGTCCCTACAGCTTTTGCTTTCAATTTTGCAAAATGCTGGTCCAGTTTTTCGATCATCAGAGATGTTTATTAATGCCATAAAGCAATATCTGTGTGTTGCGCTATCTAAGAATGGAGTATCATCAATTCCTGAAGTTTTTGAATTATCCTTAGCTATTTTTCTAGCTTTGCTAGAAAATTTTAAGACCCATTTAAAAATGCAAACGGAAGTAAGTATTTTTTATTTTTATTTTAGGATAATTCAGAAACATGAAATAAATGTTCACCCCAGTTAAAACTGTATTAATAACCATTCATTAATATTTTTTTCAAATATACTTTTGTAAATTTTTTGAAGCAACTTCTGAATGAAGAACAATTTTTATATATGATCTTCCAAATGGTCTAGGAGGAGAGGGTATTATTAATCTATATCAATCTGTAGATTAAAATGTATCAAAATCATTTAAAGCTTATTTTAAAATAATCTCTCAAAATGCCGAAAGAAAAATTCTTCTATTTATTCAAAAATTATGTTTTGGGTTAATTGCTGTATAAAATTTTTAATTATTTATGAAGTTTTTAGTATAACTATTTAGATAATGGATTGATTGATATCATTTCAGATTTTTAAACTGAAAAGTGAGAGCTGGTAGTAGTATAATTGAGCAGATTTCGACTACACTAAGTGATGTGTAATCCAAATATAATGACACCACTAAGTTTTCTAGCACATTCAACTGTAAACAATGTGTACAAAATGTGAAATTTTAATATTGCATCCATGTTGTATTAAAATATTCTAAAACTTTTGTAACATTCTCTGTGCTATCTTTTTCATGGAAATATTTTGTTTATATATTTGAAAATTTCAAAGAATATTTAAAATTTATACTCCCCTTTTTTTTTGTTGAAGTACTGTGTTTGTCTGCAGTGAATCTAAAATTAAAAATTTTTTTCATATTTTTATATGAATTCTTCTGGTTAAAGTCACAGGGATGAGATTCTTCCGCTTTTTTGTTATTTTGGAAAAATTCCACATTTTTGTCTTTTTTTCTCACAAAATTCCGTTTTTTTCCTGGATTTCCATCCCCCCCTAAAAATATGCTTTTCCACCAAATACTCCACCAGCTAGGAAACTAGCTGATTCATCTTTTGCTGACGAATCAACATTATATCAGCAAACTCTACAAGGATGAACATTCCAACATTCAATGCCATTCAAAGTATTAAGTACCACCTTTTTGCATAAACAAAACCTATTATTACAAAAACAAACATATTTTGCAAAAAAAAAAAAAAAGTTTTTTGCATAAACATGCTGAAAAAAAAAATTAGTTGAAAACTTAAGGTCATCTTGTAGGGGGTACCAAGATGAAGAAATAAAAAAGGAAACAAAAACAAATAAATAAACTACATAAAAAAAAGAAAAACTCCTGTTAAAAGAGACAGCTGAAAAGCTGTGTGCAAATGCAGCAAAAAAGCAGAGAATAAGACATAAAAAAATGTTCTCAAATAAAAAAATAAAACATGTTTTACCTAGGCATTCTAGAGATATTGTAGTCCCGACAACTATGCCAGTAATTAAACAGATAGATACTAATGAAGACTGTGCAAAAACTTGAGCCTTTACTGAAAATAAACTTGCAGAGGATACAAACACATCCTTTATTGAAGAAAAATTTGTCAAAGATAGGAGGCCTCCAAAATAAGGGGTGAAGCGTGTTAATGGAGATCTGTTACCAACAAAAGCCACACAATTAAAAAAACGAAAGAAAACCACTTCTTTAAAAGGAAATGTTTCAAAGGGTTTCAAATAACAATAATTCTAAATGAATCTGTCATTGTAACTGTACAATTTCTTGACCCCTCTCACTTTATAAGGTGCAAAATCATTGTGCTGTTACTTTTGCAAAAATGTATAAAAATAGAAGAAATAAAACAGAGTTCAGTATATTGATACAAAATCGTATTGTGGGTGTACGTGAATGCAGTCCAATAAGCAGGATTTAAAAAAATAAAGCTCTTTATTTCACAAATATTCTAAGCAAAGAAACGTAGCACAAGTATTAGCACAGCACTAGTAAAAATTGACAACAGAGACTACCAATAAATCTCAACACAGTGCTCAAAGGTTTCTTGTTAGCTCACCAGCTTGCTTGCTGATCAAAATCCAACTGACTCCTCTTGGCTTGAGAGCTTGCTTTTATACCTTTCAACAGGAAGTGACTTCATTACGTAGGAAGTGATGTAATCTAGAAAGTTCATGAAACCAGTAGAAATAGGTTGAAAGTTCGAGGTCCTTCTAGAACAATCCTTTTGTCGCCAAAATGGTTGCCAAGTTTAGCATCTCAGGGAAGCGACTTTATAGCTTCGTAACAATATGTTACATTATTATAATTTATAAAGAGCTAATACACTTTACACAATTGTATGAAGCAAAATAAATTATTTGTCCTTATTTTTATTTATTTTTTGAGCTAACTTTTAACAAAAGCCTATTAAATATAATTCTTCTCAGACTTCTGTTGGGTGAATGTTGCATCTCAGTGATGTTACAGGTGATAAATATGTTTTAATGTCTAATTTTTTTATTTTCTGATGCCCCTGATGATGGGTCAAACTTATTTGTTAACTTTTAATGTGAATGATTTAATAATAATTTAATATTCTTTTTCTTATTTATATGTACTGAATTATAAATAATTAAGTATTATTATAGTGTAATATTTTCATCATGTTGCATGTTTTACTTTTTAAAACCTATTTCGCGTATAAATTATGGTACAAATTTTTTGCTCACGTATGATTTCAGTCTTTTTGCTTTTTTGCCAACTCATCCCTGAAGTCAGAACTTATAAATAAACAATGTTCTTTTTAAAAATATTTTTTTATTTATGTATTCATTTTATTTATTTAGTCAGCATTCATTTACAGTGAGAACAAAAAGTCCATAGAAACTTTAAAAAATCAATAAAAACTGGAAAAATAACCAAAATAAAAATTGGTTTGCAGGATTGCATA
Organism: Araneus ventricosus; assembly: GCA_013235015.1. Classification (NCBI taxonomy): domain Eukaryota; kingdom Metazoa; phylum Arthropoda; class Arachnida; order Araneae; family Araneidae; genus Araneus; species Araneus ventricosus. The sequence goes on from BGPR01000914.1 coordinate 299,689, forward strand.
TAAGCAAACTGTATTTGAATAGAAACATGGGGGATAATTCGCGCTTATTATTGGTCGAATCGTCCTGTCAATTATTACAAGTCCTGAAAGGCATATTAGCGTTTTGCTTTTGACCCATGCCGGAGTTACATTATTTTAAGGATATTCTGTTCATGATTTTACTCTTCTATTTTAAATATACTATTATATCCATGGTCACATACTTAATATACGCTTTATCGTACATTAAATAGAATAAATTTCTTAGCCGATAAAAGGCTTTTACACTGTGTGTGACAAATACGAAATTTGACGATAAATTCAACTCATTTGACAATGAGCCATGGTGAAAATAAGATTAACACAAGTTAAAATGTATTAAAATAAAAAAGTAATTTTGGAAAAGGCCCCAAAACAAGTTGAAAAATACTAAAAAATCTCAGAATCACAGCAATTAAAAATGAAACTACAAAAGGTGGTAGCACCATTTATAAGAAGATGGGGGGAAAGTAATTAAAGTTAAGAAGTAAAAAAAAAAGAGTTCGTTTAAACTTTATACCAATGTACCAAACTCATCATTGTTATCGATAAATTCGAAAGAATATTCGTGTTTTTCTAAAACAGCTGCTAGAATGCTGAAAAATACTTAATATTTTGTTGTGTATAATAGAAAATTAACTTGGTTAATGCACCATAAAATATCAACAATAACTTTCATTTATTATTTTATGGTGTATGAAACAAAGTTTTCTATTATTTTTTACACTAGTTTATTGGATGTTTTATTTATTTTTAAATTTTGTGAGTTATTTTGAATAAACACAAGTATCTTGAAAGTAACAATTTTTTTTAAATTGAAAAGAAAAAAAAAATAATAAAACTTTTACTTTCCGACATGAAGTTAAGGGTATAGGTGCTTATTTTTTTTATAACTGCACTTACAATATGTTTTACCTTTATTATTATTTTTAATCAGTGCAAGAATTATAAATTACATAAAAATTCAAAATGTTACATATATATTTTCTTTAAAAAGTAATTTGTAAAAAAGTTCATTGTGGTAGTTCGGTTAATTATTAGTCAACATAAGCACAATGCTTGCTTTTATCAAACAATTCTTGTAGATGGTAAATGAACAGAGAAAAAATGTTTTATACAGTCAACTGTAAAAAGCACATTTATTGGGTTATGTAACATTTTCTTTAACATACTGCTTACTGCCTTGCCCAATTATAAAGATAAACATGTTTACACAAACATGTACATTGAGTGTAGAATGTATAGTATGAATTTTTTCCCTGCTTAATTTTCAGTTTCATTTTTAAATATATATAACATTTTATAGTTTTCAATCAAATGTTTATGGAGTTATAAGAACACAAGACAAACAAATAAACATTTAAATATGTATTTATTTTCTTCAATTTTACAGACATGTCACATTTCCGCGGAAACGCGGATTTCAGCTTTTTTGGCATCAGATTTTATCATTCTCAATTTTCTTTTATATAATAATTCTTCAATATTTTTAATATCTCAAGCACATTTTGTAGAAATTTACTTGTTTTTTTGTTCAATTAATCATATTTATTTTACTTCTTGGTATTTATCTTTGGCACAATTCATTATTTATGAAGTTCAGCTTTTTTTGTTCCAAGCCTGTGTCATGTCTGATCTTAGTTACGAATAAAACTAACAAAATATCAGAGAAGGAAATAAAATGAACATCCATCTCTTTCAAAGTTGCATGTTTCAAATAAATAAAATAAAGCAAGGGAGGGCATCCTAATCTATGCGTGTGGTCATGTTTACATTTATAGGTAGAATATAAACCACATTTATTATTTTTAGGGGATGGAATAAGGATTTGTAGCACTATTCCATAAATTCTAAAAACATGCAACACAAAAATTAGATGTTATAAGTTTGAAGGAATCTAAATGGTGAGATAAAATTCAAATAATTAAAAAAACTGCTTTCTGAGTTTTTTAATGTCATAAAACTGATAGGTATGATAGAATAATAAAAATCATCAAAATCTAAAAATCAAATAAACACAAATACAGTAAACAAAAAACAAAATCTTAGCTGAAAATAAAGTGTTTATTTTAATAAGAATGCATCAAGGCATAGCTTTTTTTTAAAAAACACATGAAATGTGCAAAAACAAAGTTTTTGTAATAAATATTATGAATATAGACAAACCTTGTTAACAAACTTATTGCAAATTTATGTCAACATAAATGGTTTCATTAAGTACCATCAAACTGTTAATGATACTATAATAGCATTCCATCCATTGTTTACATTTAAGGATGTATGTGGATTTGAGGACTTACATTATATAAAAAAAGTAGGAGGGCATGCCTATGAAAAACCCTTTGATAGAAATAAACATCAAATTTATAATTGAAATAAAAAACTGAAAATGGTGGTTAAAAATTAAGAGAAATGCAAAGGGATAAAAAGTTTTTACATTATAAGCCTGTGTCTCAATGTTGATCTCAATTGTAAATTAAAAGTACTTTTGTACAATTCAACAATCATTTATCATGATCTTGTAAGTATTCTGTATATAGGTTTTCTGTAACTGTTTTTCTGGGGCTTTATAAAACTATCATTTCTTCTTGAATTACATGCATCCACTTTGACCCTAATTTTCAATGAAGCAGGACAATTGAGACTTTTTTGAAAGAACTGTGGAGACATACAAACATCTTCCTGTAATACATTTTGAACTTGAAATTAATACAAATTTTAGGAAGGAAAATTATAATTAATAATACTAATATATAAAACCATAAAAATAAAGTTTTGAATAATATCAAACATACCGTAGTCAATGTTGTAACAAAAATAAATAGTTAAAAACATTTTTTAAACCTACATCTGCAGTTCGAACATGAATTTCGATTCTTTGTAAAATTTTCAATATTATATTAATTTTTTCAAAACTTTTAGGATTTATTTTGTAACTTTTGAGCTTTGCATTCTTCCTTAAAATATTTTATGAAAATGTAATATTTTAAAATTTAAATTGATTTAAGTATGTGAGTGGAGTGCATGACTTAAAAATAAAAAACAGATTCATAGATACATGCAAATTTATACATAAACTTTAAATAAGTTATATTTGAACTTACATCTAAAATATATATTGTATTTTAAATGAAAAGTATGATTTCAAACATATGTAATGAAAAATATCAAAATTATTTAAGATTTTTTTTCTAAAAAATTACCAATATATAATAACTTTAAAAATAGGTGCATATTTTATATATTCATTACGTAGAATACTAAAAAAATTTCAAGGTCATAGGTAATTTTGTTAGTAAATCATAGGTAGTTTTGTTGTGGAAGTAATTTAAGTCACATAATTTACATTGTTAGTTTTAAAACTGGATGCAAGAATAATTTATACATTATTATAGCTGTAAAGTTTTTTCGAACAGCACGCCCCCCCCCCCCCGCCAAAAAAGGACATTTTTTTAAACTAAATAGGCTTCCCCTTCAAAAGAAATGTCACTTTTTAAAACAAATATGTTGTATATTATATACATATGGAGATTAGGGAGGTAGCGCCCAATAAAGTAGCTGTTATTAATTCAAAGGAACTAGTTTTAACAATCTAAAGTTTAATTTGAAACATAAATAAACTTATAAATTATCCTTAATTGCTGGCCTATTAATTATAAATATCACAAATCCATAGAAAACATAACAGCTGCACAATTTTAATTTGCATGTAAATAACACATATAAAATCACTTGGAAGAACAACAAATGTATTATTAAATTAAATATTTGAAAATTTACGTCCTTGCTAAGGCTCTAATATTTTTTTGTGTTTCAAATATGAAAAAGGGCAGTTAAACTTGCCAGCAGACGAACCTTTGTGCTGATCTGCAGGAATCTCTTGAATTCCAATTTGTGTTGGTTTTTCTTCGAAGTTCTGTGACTCAACTATTTATGTCCTTTTATGTTACTTATTATTATTATTGAATCAGAATTTTAACAATAACATTCTGGAACTCAACAGGCAAGTCTTCATTTTTAATTCCATATGTGCATTTTTCGAGTGCGAATCCATTTTCAGATGATGGAATTTGTTTTGATTCATAACGGCACCTTAAATTAAGTAGGAGGCGGCTGTGGAACAGCAGCCAGTCACAAGCACGCATTATTTCCCATGTTTCTACTCAAGTACAGTTTGCTTATATGTTGCAGGGTTAGCATCGTTAAGTCACGGGAATTTTTTTAAGATAAGAAAAAATTAACTGAAAACAGCCAATAGGTGGCGCTGATGTACACAAGCCAAGGTAAAGATATGCAAATAACAAACAGAATGCCTCCAAATCATTTATTACAACAGTATGTTTTCCACATGACCACCACTGCAGGGGATAACACATTGCAGGTGAGTCAAAAATTCAGCAGCAGCAGAGTGCAGCAGGCAATGGTCACTGATTCCTGGTTCACAGAAGACAACTTCACCAAGAAAGCTTTATTCTTCTTACTCAGGATCCTTGTTCACTTGTTGTGGTTGTGGATTAAGAGTGCAAGTTCTTATAATCGTCACATTTGCATATTTCCACCGAAGTCGCTTGTACCAGTGCCATCTATCGGCTGTTTTTTGAGTTTTTTCCTGTCTTAAAAAAATTCCTGTGACCTAGCAATGCTAACCCTTCAAACCGTTTTTCATTTTGGTTATTTTTCCGGTTTTTATGAATATTTAAAGTTTCTATGGACTTTTTGTTCACCCTGTATATATATAAACACTATCCTCTTAGCAGCCAATTGTTTGATTAGGTAGCTTTCTAAAAAAAAATTAGTTTTTAAAGTAGGGGAAAAACAGTGGTTTTTAATGAGATCTTTTTATAGTCTTGCAGAACTTTTTTCTCATGAGTTTTCAGAACCTGAGCAAATGAATATTATTTAGCTTCTCCAAAGCTGAACATGAAGATTGGAAAATCTGGATCAGCAGTTTGAGGGGTTAAGAAATTTATTTTTGTAAGCAGGCTTCTTTCCGTGCTTTTAGGACATTTGCCAGTTCATTTAAAAATCTCCCTTAATATTTTTTGACGTTTGTTTTGCCAATGTTTAAATTTTTTTTTATATTTTAAAGATCTGACATCTTCATATTTAGTGGCAGAAGAAATTTAATAAAAGTTTGTTTTTTTTAACCTGTGTTGCACATAAACAATTTTTCCCATTCTGCTTATAAATTGTTATAAGTGCTTATTCATTCTCGGTCATATGTGATGTATTTTTGTTATTTTTGAAGGTATTCTTCAAAGAAATATTCCTGAACATTCTAGAAACATCCAACAGTTCTTTTGAACATAAGTACATGGTGATTCAGGCTTTAAATAGAATATGTGGTGGTGAGTACAGTTTTTACTTCAAGTGTTCACCCAATTAATTTGTGTAGGCTGTTATTATTATGCATAATTTTCTCTTTTATTTTTATTTTCTCTTTTTGTAAATGTTTTTTAATTGACTTAGTGATCTATCTTACTTGAATATTTACATAGATTTTTCATAATTTTAAGATAAAAATTTACATTGGTATTTTGTATTTTAATTATCTGATATTATTTTTAATTCATTTTGCAACAAATTTTCCTTTATCTTTTTTATTTAGAGGCTCAAAGTATTGTCGACATTTATGTGAATTATGATGCGGATCTAAACTCTGCTAATATATTTGAACGTTTAGTCAATGATATTTCCAAAATTGCCCAGGTATGCATATAACTAATAAAGTTAAAATATTCCCATTTTAATTATAATTTTATTTTGGATACAAATTATCATTTTATAATTACTGCTATAATGTTTCTGAATGTGTTTTTAAGAATTCCTTTTTAATTATTTTTGGTTTGAATACTGGAATTTTTTTCTGAATTTGTAGGGTAGGCAAGCCATTGAGTTGGGTGCAACAGCTGCACAAGAAAAGTCGATGAGAATCAAAGGGTTAGAATGTTTAGTGTTTATTCTGAAGTCGATGGTTGAATGGAGCAAGGACCTATATGTAAATCCCATGGACCAAGGGGCTAATAATCTTGGTATGGCAAAAAAAAAAAAAGTTACCGATTTCATTGCTTTTTTTGTTTTATTTGTAAAATATTTTGATCCTCTTACTTAATCTTTCATGTTTAGGCTTCTCAATTTAAGCAGGCTTATTAATCAGGTAGCAGGCAAAGTTGTTGTTATTCATGCGGAATGCAAAAATTTTTGGTTGTCTAACTAAATAAAACTTTCTTTTAACTAAGGTATGATGAAATTGAAATGTGTCCTATCCGGGGAGCTTATTTGAATGGCAATTAAAAATATTTTAGTAAACAATTGTAATGTGTAGTGTGATTTATTCTGAGATATTATAATACAGAACATAAATATGCCTTGACTTATTTTTGTTTTTAGAGTTCTTTAAAAATATTTCATCTGTGTTTTTAATGCCTCCATTCAAAATTCAGTACTGATGGAATAGTTTGGAGTTGTAATGATAACATAGTTTTTGCTAGATTTAATTTTTCAATAAGAACTTTAGTATAAATTCTGTTGACTTATTATTGTTTGAAATGTACTGAATTTGCGGTTGTCCGCATAGCTGTGAGATTAAAAAAATCTAAATAAGTTTATGTCTTGGATGTGATGAAACCCAGTTATTTTAAGTTATTGATTTTGTACTAACCTCAGATACTGTTTGCTCTAAAATGCTTCAAATCTCTGTATAACAGTATCAAAATTAAAATTTGTTCAAACAGTAAGAAAATTTGTTTGTAGAGCAGTTTTATTATTAATATTTATTAAGAAATTTTAAACTTTTAATTGTATTTGATTTGTTAGACAAATAATTTTAAATTATTTTGTCATTATTTAGGTTCAGAAAAGCAAGTGTCAGATGAAACAGAATTAGGGAAAGCAACAACAATTGCAAGCTATGGCAGCATAAATTCCTTAAGTTCTACTTCAAGTTTTTCTGAGAATCCTGGTGACAATCCCCAACACTTTGAAATCATGAAGCATCTGAAGGAAATCAGAGAACATGGAAATGATTTGTAAGGGCTTTCATTTCAGTCATTTATTTAAATTGTATTTTCAATCCAATTAATAGTGAATTTTGCTAATATTTGTGCTTATACTACATTTTGTTGGTTAAAGCTAAGGCTCATCAGCTGTTGATTGAAATGAAATTGTTTTGTAGTATTCATAGCATTTTATTTTGCTTTGATTGGCAACTCAAATTTTTGTCATTTTTCTTATTTCTAAAAACTATATACTTAGCAAATAAAATTGAAGTTGTAAATTTGCAGATATTTACAAAAATAGAAAGAAAGTGTAAAATATATATGAAAAAAAAACCCCTCTGATTTATTTCTATTTGTTATGTTTATATGGGGAAGAGAAATATAAAATCAAGGAAAATGTGTTTGGCAGCCACACAAAGTACTGCAAAACATTTTGTGATAGTTTTTCTATTGACTTTTGAAAATTAGGAATATTTATCTGAACAATTTTTCCTTTTGTGAAAAGGAAAAAATTCTTAGTAATACATTAAAATAACTGTTACAAAATATAACTAATTTAAATTGTGTGATTGTTTCATGTAAATTTCTGAATTGCTGCAGTTTGAATCCTCCTTATGTTTTTTTTCTTTTTATCACAGTTTTAAAGCTTTCTATTGATATTAATGAATGAAAGTTTCATTTTAAGCGGTTTTAAATTATGTGTTACCATAAATTTCCAAAATGTTGAATAATAGCTAAATAAAAAATGTGTGTATTTTCAAATTTGCCATGTATAATATGCTTTGAATGAACTATAATGCCATTGAATTTATTCTTTTTAGATTTAACAGAAAACCCGAAAAAGGTATAGCTTATTTGATAGAACATGGAATCATTGGCAATTCTCCTTCAGATATTGCAGAATATTTACATTCAGAAAGCAGATTGGATAAGGTTGATACATTTCATTTAAAAAGTTTTTATTAAAAGTATTTGTTTCTTATTTTTCAAATTAAAGCTTTTAACCCTTGGTAATACTTTGAGATCTAGTAAATGAAAATCTCGTAGTATATTGCTTATAATGATCTTGAATGTGATTTTATTAAAAAATAAGATTTATTTTTTTTCAAACAATCCTGCTTTATTTAGTTTTTAAGGTTAATTTGCCAATATATATATATTTATTTACTTTAAAAAAACAAAATGAGAAAATTATAAATTTCACAGGAAGTTAATTTTTATTATTTCATTCTTTTCTGTAGGAGAAAAATCTGTATTTTCTGGAAAAAAAAATATTGCTCCTTCATTACTCACTCTCCCAATATATTTTTGCAAATTATTGGCTTTCCCTTCTTTGTTATTTAGTTACTAGCTGTTACCTGCGACTTTGTGTGCGAAGAATTTGGATTATTATTATTTTTTTAAATTCACGAATGTAAATGTTTCGTTACATGTTACATTGTTCGAAACGGGAAATTAAAAGTTTTGACGGTTGATAATACATAATTGGACGACTAACAGGAGTGTCTGCTGATATAGTTAGGTAATTTGTTTATCTATGTTAACACACTTTTGTATACAACGTTTTTTGTTTTCCGTTTTTTGCATGGATGTAGAGTTTTTGTGGGCTGGACACACGTGAACATTCCACATATAGTTGCCCATGCGAAAAATATGGTTTTTCCAAATGTACGCCTGCTCCTTTGAGTGTCTGGCCCTGAGCCTGGAATATGCTAATTTTAAAGGGAAATGTTACCTTTTGAACTGGGATGGTAAATTCTTTGGTATTATCGGAATGCGTGGAATTAAAAAACTCTCTCCTCTCGCTATGCCAGTCATAACAGTAGCTGGCATGACTTTTTCCACCTAGGTATGTAATTTGTAACCGTGCGCCATTGCACAGTCTCGGTACATCCAGGTTACGTATCAATAGTTCAGGCACACCGACGTTTTATCTCAGCTTGTCGGAAGGTACCCCTGACAATTCTAAGGAGTTTAAGAACTCTACAGGATATGATTTTACTTGTTATTGCCCATTACCATATCTACAGATGGATATTCAGTAATACCTCACTGTGAAAATTAAACAAAACATCGAGAGATTAATTCACTAACGTCATTGGATCACTGTGTAACCGTATTAAAAGCTGTAAATCCTACGACAACTGGAAAACGGAAGTGTAAAGTCTTCTTTGTTGTTTATGGTCAAACAAAGCAATATTTTCTTATATTATCTTTAACACTGGCAAAAGCCAACGTGCGAAACAGTAATTTGGCTTGAATTTATTTCTATAAGAATAAAAAGTATTGTTAGAAATTGCGTTAAAAATATTTTTTAAACCTTTATAACAATCAGAGAAAACACTTCATTGCAAAGGAATTATCTTTAGAAAGATAATTTTCTGCTCTTTAATTTGGCATAAAAATAATTGTCTAATAAATGTTTCAGAAGTTATTGGCAGAAAACGTCTAAGCATTAGGGTTAAAAGAGGCTAATTTTCGTTATTTAATTAAATACCTTAAGAACTAATTAACTCTGAAAGTTAAAAATAGCACCTTTGACCTAGAAATATGCTCTAGAATGTCGTGTGTAAATTTCATGTCGCTACCCTTTACCGTTTAGGAGGAGTTCTTGTGACCGACCGACAGACAGACAAATATATGTATTTTCTGCTTTATATTATAGATATTTATAAAAATAAGCCAATTTTTTTTAAATAAAGATAAATTAGTTCAAAGTCTAACTGTTGCCTAGCAACGGAGTAGCTATAAATTTGCGTTATTTCAAAATCGTCTGAAAAAAATAAATTAAAAGTTATTAAACTTTAAAAAAATTAATAAAAATTGAATGAAAAATGTCACAGAAATAAAATTGGTATCATTGAAAAGGCAAAATGTTTTTCTTTAAGATGGTATAAAAATAATTTGTATCGGACAATTTGTTCCGAAGTTACAGCGGAAAGAAGGATTACGTGATATTTGATTTTAAAAATAATTTATTCCACATGTTTTCGCATTCCTGAAGGATCACGTGACAGTCGATTGAAAAATAAAATATTCTTCATCGAGAATCGCTGAGTCAATGGGCTTTGTTAATTATTTAATTGTTGTCTGAACTTTTAAAAATTAATAACAATCGAAGGAAAAATGTTACAGAAATGAAATTGGTATCATTGAAAAGGTAAAAATTTGAACTTTAAGATGGTATAAAAATATGTTTTGTCAGACAATTTGTTCCGAAGTTACTGCGGGAAAACGGTTTCGGTTAATTTTTATTAACTGCCTGTTTAATTAACTTTTGGACTTTGGAGAAAGTTCATAAGTGTCTTCCCCTTGTCTTAAATAATAAGTGTACAAAATCTGGTTGAAAACCGTCCATTGGTTTAGGAGGAGATGTGGAACATAGCCACATACCCACATACATACCCACAATGACTTTTATTTATATTAAGATTTCAACTCTACATTCTGAATATAACTTATGCAAAATTAGTAATTAAAATATTTATTTTTCTTTAAATTTCAAACTTTAATATAAGCCATGTGTATTTGTTCTCTTTTGATATGTATAAATGTAGTATCCGATTTTTCTTTCAGCAAAAATTAGTATTAACAGTAAAAATTGTATTTATTTTTCTGTAGATGAAAATTGGTGATTTCTTGGGAGAAAATCACAAGTAAGTATAGTAATTTTTATAACATAAAATTAGTACAAATTGTTAGATGAAGTTCCTTTGTTTAAATTAAAATTTTAAATAATATTTATTGAACTCTTTTATTTTCAATAGATTGAATCGTGAAGTCATGTATGCATATGTTGATCAGATGGATTATGCTGGCAAAGATTTTGTTTCAGCTTTACGGTACTTTCTTGAAGGTTTCAGATTACCTGGCGAAGCTCAAAAGATTGACAGGCTGATGGAAAAATTTGCTGCCCGTTACTGTGAATGCAATCCAAAGTATGTTATTATAATCATTATGTATACTGATGAGTTATTCTTAAGTAATGGACTGCAGAAACAATATAAATACTATATAGATATACTACCATATTGTTTTCTATTTAAAACATCATCATGCTACTGCTTATTGATTATATTAATGATTTGAAAATGTTTCTAATATAATGTTTACATACTCTTAAATTTCCAGTACTTAATAATTAATTATAACTGGTAGAAAATGGCACATTTTAGTTGAAAACTGATTTGCATTCTTCAAATAGACTTTTCTTTTGTAATTAACATATTATTTAAGCAAAAAGATTGATTTAAATCAAGTAATAATGTCATAACATATATTTATATTCTGCTATTCATAAGTTTTCTTACTGATTACCTAGATTATGGTGTTGTGTTAGAGCTAAAATGTGCAAAGATGCTTTTATAGTGATTGTCATGTTTGTAATATTCTCTCTCTTTTTTTTTTTTAGCAATGGTCTTTTTGCCAGTGCTGATACAGCTTATGTCCTTGCTTATTCAATCATTATGCTTACTACTGACCTCCACAGCCATTCAGTATGTGATATTGTTTATTGATTTTTTTTTCTGGTTATTTATATTTTCCATGGGAAGGTAAATGCATTAATTGAGAAATTTTGAAATTGGTTTGAATAAATAATTAATTCTCAGTAAATAGTAACTGTTTAAGAAATGACAAATAATTTTTGGAAAGTATATTATCATTGCTTTTTCAAAACTTATTGCACAAACCTCTATTTATATTATTATGGTTTTGAAAATTTGTTTATGAATGTCAGAATATCCATAAATATCACTTTTTTTACTATGATTTTTTTAAAAAAAAATTAATGTTTTGTAATAATGGAATAAAATTTGTTCAATTTTTTACTTAGAATATTTTATCTATATTTTAATAATTAAACTGTTATGAAAAATGAATTTCAAACTAGCAGTTGAAGTTATCAAATAGCTTTACAGCTAATACTAAAAGTTTCTGACTTAATTTATTTTAAGTTGTGAAGCATTTTAATGCGTTTTGTTTTTATTGGTTAAATGTTCTTTGTAAATGCTTTATTTCTACTTCATTAACTTGATTTTTTCCATTTGTGTGCATTCATTGTTGTTGTGTAAAAGATAAGTTTCGTATGCATTCACCTGAAAAAAGTTTAAAATTTTGATTATTTCACTTCATTCTTTCAGGTTAAGAACAAAATGACAAAGGAAGAATATATTAAACTGAATCGAGGTATAAATGATTCTAAAGATCTCCCTCAAGAATACTTATCTGAAATTTATGATCAAATTGCTGGAAATGAAATCAAAATGAAAAACGTGGCTCCTAAATTTAGTGGCAAAGGTAATGCATTTGTTCCAACGCCATTCTTTTACTATTATTATTATTAAACAAGTGTGTAATATATATGTATTCCTTATTTATTGGGCGATATTGAAAAATATGTTCAATTTTCTTCATCCTTTTTCTTTTAACTGAAAACTGTTTTTATTAATGAAATAATTATTATTGAAATTTATTTTAAGAATACTTATTTTGTGAAATCTTTAACTGTTCATTACTTAGATTTTTTTCACTTCATTTAGTTTTTAATTAGTAAGAAGTTTAATTCAAATTGTATTTTTTAAAAATCTATCATATTTCTGGCTTTGAATTGCATGTAGGTGTTGGAAGTGAGAAGAAGCGTAGACTTTTATATAATGTTGAGATGGAACAAATGGCCAAAACAGCAAAAGCTTTGATGGAAAGTGTGAGCCATGTCCAGGCACCCTTTACTTCTGCTAAACATTTGGAACATGTAAGACCAATGTTCAAGACAGTTTGGTCTCCCTTTTTGGCTGCTTTTTCTGTTGGTTTGCAAGACTGTGATGATTCTGAAATAGCTGCTTTGTGCCTAGATGGAATTAGATGTGCCATAAGAATTACCTGCATTTTCCATATGGCTGTAAGTAGTGACTATAAATATTTACACTGAAGGCATTTTTAAAATAAATTATTTAACATATGTTTTTTATTTAACAGTTTCTCTTTCGTCCTCTTATAGATGGAACGAAATGCATATGTGCAAGCCTTAGCTCGCTTCACACTCTTAACTGCTAATTCTCCTATAACAGAGATGAAAGCAAAGAATATAGATACCATAAAAACATTGATAACAATTGCTCATACAGATGGAAACTACCTTGGACACCGTTGTTGGTTAGAGGTATAATTCTTATTTACTTATATATTTTGCTTTTTTGGAAAAAAAATATGGGTTATTATTTATAATTCTAAACTTTTTATCCTATTTTTATTTTAGATTTTACGATGCATATCACAATTAGAACTAGTATTGCTTGCTGGAACTGATTCTAAGCCACGTTATGTCGGAAACCAGTCTCATCCTGGAGGTTCAACATTAGCATTTATGGATGCTGTTGATTGTATGTGAAGTTTTTTTTGCAATGCAAATATTGTATCTTCTCTTTCAAATCTGGGGGTTTTAAGACTAATTTGTACGTAATTTTCATTTCTTAGTAACTCGTGGTAGTGCTTCGCTTGATGAAAAGAGAATGGCTGTTTTCAAAGAGTCCATGGGTGAGACAAGTTCCAATAGTGTTGTAGTGGCAGTGGACAGGTGAGTAATAAATAGTTTTAATTTATTTATGGCTTGATTTATTTACTTTTAAGTTGAGAATTAATTTATCTATTAATTGAGAATATTAAAAAAATATTGCCAAAACTTGTTTAACTGTCAGTTGAAATAAAATTCTACTAAGCCATTTTTTTTTTCAATGTTTATTCAGCTAAACATTTTTTTAAAAAAATTGTTAAAATTTCTTCTGAAAAATTACAGCAATACTAATTGCAGTATATTTAAGCTGAATTCGAAATTTTGTGAAGTACAGTAATACCTCGTTACAACAATATTTTGGGGACCAAAAGAGGGGTGATATAATTATAATATGAAAAATTTAAATTTTGGTTATTTTAATGTGGACACAATAAAACAATATACATTTTGCAAAAAAAGCATCACCAGAGTGTTAATGATTGTTAAAGCCATGGTTTCCGCGCACCTGGAAAGTCAGGTAAAGTCATGAATTTGGATAATGGTTTAATTTTGTCATGAAAAGTCATGATTTTCAGAAAAAATTGAGTAAAAGTCATGAAAAACTATAGGCTGTCATGGATTCGCTAGGCTTTAATCGCCTAATAATAAGTTTAAGAAATTTATATTATTTATTTAAGGATTCTTCAGCTAGAAGAGCAGATTTTACTAGAATTGCAGGTTGTTCTATTTTTCCGAAAAATTTTTTGTGCAGTTCGATGGCTAGAAAACAGTGATTGCATAGCAAGAGCCATTGAAATAGTTGAGCCAGTCATGAAGTATCTATCACAATTAAAATATACTGATAGCACACTTAAGGCCTCTTTGAAAACATCTATGAAAGATCCTTTCATAAAATGCAAACTTGCTTTCGTTTGGTCATTAATTTATTTCTATGTACACGAGTTTGTAAACATTTATAAGTACTTTTTCTATCCCAAAATTCCTGTATTATCTCCAAACGCATACCTTTTGTTTGCATTTACATAAGACTTTGAATTCGTGTATACTTTAACTAAAGCATTTTTAAGTCATGGAAAATTATTGGCCGTAATCAGGGAAAGTCATGGAAATTCATGATTTTGTAACACTGTATTTTGGCAGATACCCTGTAAAGCCTTTTTAAAATGTGAAAATTCAGCTATACAATAAAATAGTTCAGATACCTGAAAAACTTATTTATCGAAAAAATCCAATATTTTTATTTGCTTATTCATTTTTTTAAATGATAAGTCAGCTAACAAGGTTCATAATTGGGAGTCTAATGCACAAAAATAATCTGAACACGAATGAAAATCTTGAAAAAATGCCCAAATTGACCGACTAATTGAAGAGCTTCCTGGAATGTCAATAAAGATGGATCTGTATCTTCCTCATAATTTTCCATTTCGTCTGTGATTTCAGGCAGAATATCTTAAGTAACTCCTGCAAAAACCATAAGATCATCATCTGCTGTTAAATATTCTTCCACATTAATTCCAGACATTTTGTCACTTTTTTCTTCAAGATGAATTAAAGACTTTTGAAGACTCAAAACACATTCTTAAGCATCTGAAACTTTTCCCTTTTTGGAATTTTCGTCATTATCAGTATGCTTATTCTCCATGAAACAAAGGTCCACTTTTTTCCAACAATTACGAATTTTCTTTTCCCATAACTTTCCACCAACTCCCAGCAATACTGTCATATGTTTCCTTACAGCTTTAAAAGGCTCTTCTACTTTATTTTCGATTTTTATGAGTATTGAGTCCATAAACCGCCTTCTATGAAATCCCTTGAAGCACTTGATTATACCCATGTTGAGAGGCTGCAAAATTGAAGTGCAGTTAGTTTGATCTTTCACTTCTAGGTATTTTAAAACAGAAATATTGTTGCAGAGGAAGAAAATGGTGTGGAGATTAAAAAAAAACAGTGTTGTACAGAATATCATTATATTGAGGGGAGATTAACTTTATGTTCTATGCAAATTCACTGGGACCACAGAATTTTATTGTTGTAAAAGGATTTATCATTGCATTGGATATCATTGTATCGAGAGTTTACTGTATATTAAAATAAGCCAGTAATGGATAATAATTTCCCAATAAGTGTTAAGATATGTTTATTATATGTACTTATTTTTTTTCTGACAGTTTATTTTTATGTTGTGGGAAAAAAGCAGCTAAATCGTAATTTATTTTTTAAAAGAAACATGAAGAAGATGTATTTTTTTAAAAAAGCTTTTAAGTTTCTGTTTAACTTTTTCTTCGTATCTGATTGCAAGTTGCTTTTTGCATGCAAATGAGTTATGTCTCTTTTTTTTTTTTCTCTTTATGGTACAGAATCTTCACTGGATCAACTAGGTTAGATGGATTTGCTATTGTGGATTTTGTTAGTGCTCTGTGTAAAGTATCACTTGAAGAATTGGCTAAACCTCAGCCTCGAATGTTCAGTCTACAAAAAATAGTAGAAATTTCATATTACAATATGGGACGTATCAGACTTCAGTGGTCTCGTATTTGGCAGCATTTAGGAGAACATTTTAATAAAGTATGCACTGAGTTTTGTTTTCTGAAATATTGTTCTGAAGATATTTGTAAAAATGTATTCTGAATGTGATTTTTTTACGGTGTGGTTAGATATGAAAAATTGTTTGATTTATGAAAGAAAAATAAATTCTAAGCTTGTAGTTTTATATCTTTGTAATGGTATTTGTAGTAGAATTATTATTATTAAAATTTTAAAAAGTATATAATTTAAGAAATGTGACTATTGAGTATAGAAATGAACCAGCTGCTCTTTGATGCCTAGCATCTTCTGAAAACCTATGGGGCATATATGCCTTAAAGTTTACTTGGTCATTTCTGACCAATTTGAGTTTTCAAAATTAGCCAAAAGTGTCTTTATAAAGGATTTTTACACACAGTAGGAACAACAAATCCAAGAAAAATATGCTTATTTTTCAAACCTGAAGGAAAAAAAAAAAAGTTTAGATATACTTGTAATATATTAACTTTGATTTTGTATGAAAGGAAGGATACTGTTCTGAAAATGATGAAGACATTTATATCATGTTAAACTGATGATGTATCTATAAACTAAATATCAAGAAAGCTGTTTTCTGAAAATACTTTTGTTTTTCCTTATAGGTGGGCTGCAGTCCTATTGAAGATGTTGCATTTTTTGCTGTTGATTCTTTACGACAGCTTTCTATGAAATTCATACAAATGGGAGAGTTTTCTAATTTTAGATTTCAGAAAGATTTTTTGAGGCCATTTGAACATATAATGAAAAATAACAGGTCACCTACTATTAGAGACATGGTTGTCCGTTGCATTGCTCAGATGGTAAATTCTGAATGCCAGAAGATCAAATCAGGCTGGAAAAATATATTTAGTGTCTTTCATATGGCTGCTGCAGATGAAGATGAAACTATAGTTGAACTAGCATTCCAAACTACTGGGAAAATAATCAGTAAGTTATATGATGTCAAATTTTCTCTAAGTATAGATTCACTTCACCTTGCTTATCGTGAATTGCTCTAGCTGAACTGACTGATACTTCTATAATTTTTAAAAGGCTTGGTATTTATATTAGAAAAAGGGCATTATAGAATTCTCTGATATTTTTTTTGCTTCATTTCTTTTTTTAAAAGGCAAATCTGTTTTCTTGTAACTTAAGAAAGCCATACCTTGATAAAAAAAAAAATTGTTTAATGTTTTCACCAAGTAATTCAAATAGCTGACTTTCATTTTTAATCTGAGGTAATGTATTAATGATAATTAACATAAATTATTTTGAGCTACTTTTTTTTTTCTAATGCATCATCTAGAATTGGAAGTATTCTGCTTTTCATAAAAAGTTGTATTGAAAAACTTGGGATGTGTCAAGCAAATTTTATACCTTTAACTTTGTAATTTAGATTTTGATTTTATTGAACTTTTTTCATTAATCAACTAAACTATTGTAGGGTAGCAAAGTGGTCTATAAAGGTTTTGTTGATATTTAAATAGTAAATTTGTCTTTTGAAAATATTGAAAAATTTGTTTGGTATTTCTATTTACTGGGTGGTTTTCTACATTTTATATCTATGGTGAGAGTGGAGGGAGTTTTTAAATTAGTCATTCCCAAATTCTTGAAATATATAATTCATTAATTCTAAAGAGTTGAGTAGAAAGACTTATTTTTTTTGTTATTTTTATATTGCTTAAATGAACTATTGGTTTCTAAGTATTTGGAAGGTTTTTGATGAATAATGTTTTTAGGTTCGAAATGATTCTACAGTTATTAAGTATGCTTTGCTGTTCAAAAATATTTTTTAGCAATACTTTTTGAGCATTTGCTTTCAAGAGTAAAATTTTGATAATCTAATCAGTTGTTAGTATAATAGAATTAAAGGTTTTTCATTGAAGCTGTGAAAATTGATTTTGTTTGTGCATACATTTTACACTTCTGTTTTTATTTTCAGCCCAGATTTATGAGAAATACTTCCCTTCACTCATTGATTCCTTTCAAGATGCTGTGAAATGTCTCTCTGAGTTTGCTTGCAATGCTAGCTTTCCAGACACAAGCATGGAAGCTATTAGACTGATAAGGCATTGTGCAAAGTATGCCGCTGAGCAGCCCACTGTAAGTCACATTAACTAGTGTTTTAAATGGATCCAGTCTTTTGAGATGTGCATTAATGTTTTTTTAAGGATAGTGTTATTTGCAGGTACTGTATCTGTGGATAAAACATTATTTGCAGGGTACAGTACCTACGTATGTAACGTTATTTGTAGGTATAGTGCGCCAATGTTCTGTTTTTGCCAGCTCACCTTGGTTAAGCAGCATCGGGTGCAGTCACTACTTGGGAGGGTGACCGCCTGAGGAACACTGCGTGCTGTTGGCTTCCTTTTTGAGTTCTTGACTCAAGGACTTGATTAGTTATACCATATCAAGTGGAATTAGTTTCAATGGGTAAAATATCCACGGATAAAATGTTATTTACTGTTTAAGAATAAATAATGAGTTGTGAATTTTTTCTCTAATCTTTAATAATTTAAAAAAGATTTTTAAATATAATTTTAGACAATATTTCTCATTGCCGGACTTGCATTCATACCGTTTCCTCATTTCTACAAATATTAATAGTTTGTTTTTAATTCACTGTTAAAAACTGAGGGAGAGAGATGCTGTTTATTATCAAATTCTAGCTACTTTTGGATAATAGAATTAGCAGGTATTGTATCTTTGGATAAAACGTTATTTATTAGGCATTGTACATTCTGTTCAATTTAATTTTTCTTCTATAGAAGTAACTGAAGAAACCTTGAAACAAATATTTGTATGGGAAAGGGAGTAGGAATAGTTATTTTAAACATGCTTGAAAATCAACAAGGTTTAGAAAAAAAAGGAGCAAAATCAAAATACTGAATTTATAGGGCATCTGTTTTAAACATGATTAGCGAAAATTCAAATTCTTAAACAGATTGTTCAAGTAGCTGCGAGAACAAGAAGAAAGAAAAAAAAAATGCACTGAACTTGCTGTTCGGATTTGAACCCAGGATCTTTCATTTAGAAGGGAAGTGCTTTATGGCCATGCCACTCAGCAGTGACATGAAGAGGTACAGGGTCATTTATTTTCTTCTTTAGCCTCTCACCTTTTGTTAAAATTTTTAGTGACAGTTAATTCTACATTTTCTTCAATGTAAATTTGCATTTTGTAAATGTGATTATAGCAGATTTAATTTATTAACTTTGGGGAGAGAGTTGAAAGAAGCGAAGAGAAGTTTAAAATTTCGTAAGACATCTTTTGGGTCTTTGGAGCTCATCAGGATCGGAAATTCTGTTTTTATTGATAACTAGCTGTTACCCGCGACTTCGTGCGCGTAGAATTTGAATTGTTACTTTTTTAAAATTCACGAATGTAAATGTTTCATTATATGTATAAAGGGGAAATTAAAAGTTCTGATGGTTGATAATACATAATTGGACGACTAACAGGAGTGTACTGTACATGTGTCTGCTGTTACAGTTAGGTAAATTGTTTATATATGACAACACACTTTTGTATACGACGTTTTTTGTTTCAAGTTTTTTGCACCGATGTAGAGGTTTAGTGGGCTGGACACACGGGAACATGCCACATATAGTTACCAACGGAAAAAATATGATTTTTGCAAATGTACGCCTGCCCCTTTGAGTGTCTGACCCTGAGCCTGGCAAATGCTAATTTTAAAGGGAATTGTTACCTTTTGAACTGGGATGGTAAATCCTTCGGTATTATCCGAATGCGTAGAATTTAGCACTCTCACCTCTCGCTATGCCAGTCATATCAGTAGCTAGTACGACTTTTGGTCCTAAGTGTGTAATTTGAAACCGTGTGCCATTGCACAGTCTCGGTACATCGAGGTTACGTATGAATAGTTCTGGCACACCGAATTTTAATCTCAGCTTGTCGGAAGATATCCCTGACAATTCTTTGGGGTTGAAGAACTCTACAGGATATGATTTTACTTGTTATTGCCCATTACCGTATCTACAGATAGATATTCTGTAATACATCCCTCCATTTGTGAAGCATTTTTTTTTATTTATCTGACCTAAACTTTCATTAGTCAGTACAAAATTACCCAATCAACAAACAATCTATTCCTCTTATCAGCTTATAGGGAAGGATAAACCTTGCTTATCAGTTCCTCTATACTGTGAACAATTTTAAAAAAGTCTCAATTTAATACACTGTTTGAATCTCTAGCAATCGCCAAATCTATTTGGCAACTGTATCAAGCGCCAAGTTTGAATCAGTTCTTTCTTTAGTAAACAAAACCTTGAATTCCGTGTTCATTAAGTTTATGCAATCCTTTCTTTTTAAATCGGTTGAAAAAAGCTCTAAAAGCATTAAAATTCGAAATGGAACTATTGTAATTAGCTAAATCGTTTGGTTTAGAATTTAACCGCCAGTGATTATTCAAATCGTTTGGTTACAAATTTAACAGCCAAACAAATCTTGGATGTGGTTAAAAAGAGGGATAAAGAATTATTTTGGCAAGCTTTTCACTAAATTAGGCTCTTATTTTATGTAAACATTGAACAATATTTTCCTTTAGTTATAATTAACTTTAGTTTTTAAATTTTAATCCAAAAACTCTTGAAACTATATCATATCTATCATTGTTTTTCTGTCCTGGCGTCTATTTTTCAGTTATTATTCCACAAATTAATTATTTATTTCTTTTCTCAGCAAGGTCACATGATGCTTGACTTTAAAAATAAGTCATTTCAAATGCTTGCACTTTTCTGAAGGATCACGTGTCATTTCATTTTGTTTACGCATTCCTTAAGGATCATGTGACAGTTGATTGAAAAATAAAGTAGTAATCTTCATCGCAAATCGCTTGTTAATTATTTAATTGTTATCTGTAATCAAAAATAATGAATTTAACATGATGTCACCTACCCTATGTCCGATCCTGGGTTCCAAGCTACAACTCTGCCAATTTTCATCCAAATCGGTTTGGTAGTTTCGCCGTAAATGCATAGCAAACAGACAGGCACACTTTCGCATTTATTATATTATATGGATATTAATAAAAAATAAACAAAACTTTCAGAAATAAAGGTGAATTAGCTCAAAGTCTAACCGTTGCCTAGCAACAGAGTAGCTATAAATCTTTGTTATTTCAAAATCGTCTGCACGTATTTGAAAATTATGGAACTTTTAAAAATTAATAACAATCGAAGGGAAAATGTCACAGAAATAAAATTGGTATCATTGAAAAGGTAAAAATGTGAACTTTAAGATGGTATAAAAATATTTTTTGTCGGACAATTTGCTCTGAAGTTACGGCGGAAAAACGGTTTCGGTTAATTTCTAATTAACTGACTGTTTAATTAACTTTTGGACTTAGAAAAGTTCATAAGTGTCTTCCCCCTGTCTTAAATAATAAGTGTACAAAATTTGGTTGAAAACCGTCCATTGGTTTAGGAGGAGATGTGGAACATAGCCACATACATACACACATACCCACAATGACTTTTATTTATATTAAGATTTGCCATGAGGTTTAAATTTATGACTGAAAAAAAAATCAGTAAATATATTTTCTCTACCAAACACATTTAAATTCATTCATTATTCCTACAGAAGCATATTGAATTTGTCAAAATATGTAAGTTATCCGTAGGTACAGTGTACCTGCAAATAACGTTTTATTCTTAGGTACAGTAACTGCAAATAATCACTTCCCTTTTTAAATATATACATTCTTTATTTTTTGTCCTTGAAAAAGGAAGCTAATTTAATTTTAAAGTACATAGATTGAAAATTTATAATTCATATTTTATGTTATGATTTAGTGATTTCATATGTTGCTTTTCTTGTTAAAAATTTAAATTATCATATAAACTATTATGTTTTAGATTTGACTTTTTATAAATAATATGTAAAATGCCGTTTCTGCTATGAAATGCTTTTAAAGTTTCCATCACCCTTTATTTACATTTTTTTAAAAATCTTTTTTTATTTTTTGTAGGTATTTAGAGATCACAATATAGAAGATGTGACTGTTTCTGAAGATGATCGTGTGTGGGTAAGAGGATGGTTCCCCATTCTTTTTGAGTTGTCATGCATAGTCAGCAGATGCAAACTAGATGTTAGGACACGGTGAGTTGCCAGATTTTTTATAAATACATTTATTTAACAAATATCCTGTATTAAATTGTGCATTTTGTAGAAATGTTAGTTTGTATCTTGAGCATAAAAATAATTTAGATTTTGATTTTTAATTGATATCAGATATTAAATGAATTTCTGCTTTCTTATCAACTAGCAGACTTAAATTTATTATTTTATCTAAAGATAAGTATAAGAAATATTAAAAGGTAAGCACTTCTATAAAAATATTAATGCATTTTTATAAGAATAAAATAATATCCTGTTCATGCATCTTTTTGCTGCTTGTATATGATACTAACAGAATTTTTCTAAAGGTTGGGGAATTTGAATTATGTTATGATTATATATAATGGAATCCCACCATGGATATATATTTTATGTATTATATTTAGGATATTTTTCAAACATTCTGTAATATTGATTACATTTTAATTTTTTTTTCCCGGTCCATTATTCTACATTCTCTAATGAATGAATTATTTTATAAGCGTTTGATATTGTTAATGCTATGCTTTATTCTTTTTAGCACAAAGATAATGCAAAATATTTTAGTAATATTGTTCAATATTTACAATGTTGTAAAATATATTGTGTTACTTTGATTGATATTATGTCCTCTAACAGGAAAGACATTTCCCATTTGACTTTTAAATAGAGCATATAAAACATCTAATTTAACAGATTCATTAACTTACTAGCTATGATACAATGTTTTCTAATTTATTGGTGTGGTTTTATTTTTCTAAAATTTTATTTATTTTTTTCAGAGCTTTAACTGTCATGTTTGAAATCATTAAAACCTATGGTGATGAGTTTAAAGAAGCATGGTGGAAAGAACTGTTTGATATAATATTCAGGATTTTTGACAACATGAAACTTCCTGAATCACAGCTTGAGAAAGCAGAATGGATGACTACAACTTGCAACCATGCTTTATATGCTGTTGTGGATGTGTTTACTAAGTTTTATGATGTTCTTGGCAACCTAATGCTTGATAATATGTATATGTATTTGAAGTGGTGTGTCAAACAGGGTAAGTGTAATTATTTTAAATGTTAAGAATTCTTGGATAAAATTCATGAAAGTTGAAAATGAAACTTAGCAAGTTCAAAATTATTTTTAGATAATGAACAACTGGCAAGATCTGGTACAAATTGTCTTGAAAATCTTGTGCTGTCTAATGGCAACAAATTTAGTCGTGAACGATGGGATCAAACATGTCGCTGTATTGTTGAAATATTCAACTTGACCCTACCGGTTATGTAAGTTTATTTGTATATTTTATTAGAGTATATATAAAAGCTTTGTTTTTGTATTCAATCAAATGCTAAAAAAGTAATCCTACCCAAATAGTTTTGTATATTTCTCTTGTTGAATGAAATGCTTTCATGGGTTGAATTTTTAAAACACATCTTCTGTTATTGAATACAGGTTTGAATTAAGATTGCATTTATTTTATGTTTCAAACATAAACCTACTGATATTGTGCTTCAATTAAATTTTTTTAAAATTTTTGATTGAATGGAAAGTTTGATTTAATTTAGGTGTAGACAAGATAGATGCAAAATATGAGTGAAACATTTATATTTTTAAATGTATAATAGATACAATTTAATTCTAGAAGAGGTTTTTTTTTTTTTTTTTTTGTAATATCTACTGACTTAAAAGAGGGGATTATTATTTTTTTTTTAGTGAAATATCTTCTACAGATTAGCTGTAGACATGCAATTCGTTCAATGTGTTTAAAATGCATTTTTCATCCTAACTTCTAGTTGCTAATTTTATTAACAGAAGCTTTCATTGAGATGGTTACTTGCATGGAATTTTATCTTTAGCATTCTTCCATTTTGTGGAAAAATTTCCAGATAAAATTTTAAACCCCTGACATTCAGATATTCATTTGAAGGCTCATTTAAAAAGTCCATATGTACAAATGCAGCAAAGTTATTCCATAAAATTAATGAAACTTTGACACATTATCATTTTAATTTTGGAAATTTCCTTTTTTTAGGTTGCTTTCCTGGACTCCTTCTATGAGGGAAAAAAGTGATAGTATTGTAAGTGATTCTATCAAGTTAGAAGAAATTTCTGTTTCAAAAGGAGAGTTGCCTGAAGTAAGTGAAGATTTCTTTATTTTCAAAAGCCCTGTTAAGTGAATAAAAAAATAAAAAGTCGCTTCTTATTAATGATTGTAGTGTATGTTATACAGAATGTTCATTTCATATTATTTTGAATTTTATAAAATGAATGCGAGGTATTTTCTTTAATGAAGTTTCATTGTGAAATTTGCTTTCCAAATATATTTTATTGAAATTATGTCTTCTTATATCTTAAAACAAAATATATATATATAAAAAAACAACCCTGTATTTCCTCTTTTTGTCATGGAACAAAATGAAATATTTTCATGTGTATTTAATATAATATATTGGTTTGAATTCCTTCAAAAAAAAAAAAATGTACATTATCTATAAGGAATTCTTGCAACATATTTTGTGTGTATGTACTGTAAGTATAATTTTTTTGGAAGTCAATAAATTATCAAAGTAACTTTTTTTTTTACCAATCGTGTTAACTTATCTTTTCCTCTGTAGGTTTTAGGAAAGTAATTTTCTTTAATTCTTGGTTGTAATTATTGAATTACAACTAGTTGATGCAAAAGATTTTTAAATTTATAACATATAATTTTTTTTTAAAGTGTGACTCTTTTTGTGATATCTTCTGGCATAAAAAATTAAAGGAGAAGGTGGGAGGAATTGAGTAAAATACTCTCTTCAGATCAGTGGTAGACATGTAATTCCTTTTACTGTCAATACTTCCTAGAAGTGAAATATTGTCTGTATGAGTTTCTTGCAGGTAAAAAAGAACTTCGGATTGCTAGGCTACATTCAATTTTTATCTGTAATCTAAAAAAGGTATCAAATTTTATATAATTGTTTCAGTCTATTTCAAAATATCATTTTTCTAAAAGAACTAATCCATATTTAAGGGATTATTTTTGAACTAAATGAATCTCTTTCTCTGTAGGTGAAACTAACAGTAGGAATTCATCTTAGGATTTGATTTTTTATTATATAATTTTTTACTCCTTAATAAGTCTAAGTTTTGATGAACTTTTTAATCAAGAATGACTTCTTTCTGTGAAAATAGTTGTATTGTTGACATGATTACTTCTTTGATGTTAATGCTTTTTTATTGACATTGTTTTATTTTCTTAATCCTCAAAGGAAGAAACAGTAATAAACAATTGTTTTTAATTCTTTTAGAACACAATTACTGGTGAAGGAAAGACTGTTGAATCTTATCAGCCAGGAGTTAAGGAAAAACGTAGCAGCCTGCTTCCATCTGGAAATATTGAAAATCAAAACAGCTCAAATACTCAAAAGCTGAAAATTGAAAGTAATAAATTGCAGTCTCTGGAAAAAGGTGACAGTGATTTTGTACAGAATACATCTGATGTTATTGAAAGATCCCGAGGCAGGATTTCTAGCAACAAAAATGTTGCAGATGGTATTCCGTCCAGTAAGTAATTGTAATTCAGATTTTAAATCTGAAAACTTAAATTTGAGAAAGTCTATAGTTTAGTTATTTGTTTTGTCTCTTTGTTGTTTCTGTTTGATTTGTCTGTTTTTCAATAATATTTGTATTTGGACTTTGTTGTTTGCAGTGGTTTGGATTGAACTTATTAATACAGTAATACCTTCACATTTGAGCATTTTATAAATTACTTTTCACTATGATATGTAACTGTTATGATTGACTAATTTATTTTTAATGGGTTTTGTTTTTATTTAAATGTTGCATTTTTAATTTAAAAAACAGTATTTTATTTCACATTCATTGATCTGAAATCTAGAAAGGTGTGATTTAAAAACTTAACCCATTAAAATATATTAACAAGTGTCCCATTTTGGGTATCCTTGTTTTCTTTTTATTCTCACCTAAACAATGCAATTTTTTTAGCTTTTGATTTTTATGCTTAGAATGTTTTATGCTATAAAGTTACAAATCAAATAAAAATAACTTTTAATTAAGAAAAGACTTAAATTAAAATTTGATTAATCAGTTCCAATTTAAAAAATTCAGAAATAGCGTTTTCTTTCGTATTTCATTCCTTATTTATCATAATAAATGTAATTTTTCTTTTTTGAAAAATGAAATAATAAAGGTTTTGTATGAGAGCTAAGTCTATTGCTTGAATTAGATTGCTGCTTCTATATATATGAATTCTCTGAGATCTTCAAAGCTGCTTCTAAACCATGAGCAAAATTTGATGTTTTTTAACCACTTTTATATCAATCTGACTTTGAGTTTTATTTGGCTTTCAGAATATGAAAATGACGAAAAGCTGTTTGCTTCTTTAAAAATAAAATGTACAGTGCAACTGGAACTCATTCAAACAATAGACAACATAATTTTTTACCCTGCAGCAAGTCGAAAAGAGGATAAAAAGAATTTAATGCTAGCAAAAGTATGGATTTCAAACAGTTCTTACAATTTTGTACATTTCCATTTATTTTAATGTTGAGTTATGTTAGAAATTATATATATATATATATTCAAAATGTGAAGTTCTTAACCTATTCTTTCATGTCCATTTTCCCAAGACTTTTCCAGTCTTGTGAAAAATGTTTTATATTGTGGCAAAAATTGCTTTTATATGTTTTAAGCAAAATAATACTGTATTAATGCAAATCTGGTTAAATTTTACCTTGCCCTATCGTCTCAGTGTATTAAAATATCTTTATGTATGCTTATTTTTTGTTAATTTTTATAAAAAGTTGCTTGAGGTATGACTAAAAAATTATGAAATTTTTTCCTAAATATTAAGTTATTACAACATTTATATTTTCTAAAATGCATTGCAGGCAGAGATGAGAAAAAGCGATGAAAGTGGAATAACTTTTGATAGTAGTCAACATGAAGACAAGGCATGTATTCTTTCTTTCAACCTGGTGCTTCAATTAGTAGATTGCCTTATGGAATCCCATCGATTTGCAAAGACATTTAACATGAATCAGGAGAAGCGGAACATGCTGTGGAAAGCAGGTAAATTACAGTGTATTAAAATCATATTAATTCATATTTGCATATTGAACTGTAAATATATTAAAGAAAGCATTTGTGTTGAAAGTTCAATTCCTAGTAATAGTTATGGATAGCATTATTTGCAGATACTGTTCCTAAGGATAAAACAGTATCCGCAGGTATTGTACCTATGAATAAAACGTTATTTGCAGTTACTGTACATATGGATGTGTGTTATTTGTAGGTACTGTAGCAACAGATACACTATTTATAGGTATTTTCCATTCTGTTATTTTGAACACTTGGGTGCTCTAGATGATAGTGCGCTATTTTCATATGTTTTTTTTGAGATTAATTAACCTATCTAATCTATCTATTAATTAACCTAATAACTATCAGTTAACCAGTTAATTTAATTATATTTTCCAATTCATAGGTAGAGTACATGCAAATAATGTTTTATCTGTAGGCACAGTATTTTATCCATAAGTAGAGTAGGCTGCAAAAGAGTCACTTCCATTTTTTATACTTCGCTGTTTGTCTTTTTAGTTATTCCTTAAAAGTATGTGTTGGAATCCATACTGTATTTCTACTAATTTATGCAATTTTCTTTTTTGTAGGTTTTCGTGGAAATGTGAAACCTGATCTACTAATGCACGAGTCCCATAGCCTAGCTTGTACTTTAAGGATTCTTTTCAGAATGTATACTGATGAGAGCAGGCAAGAATCATGGGCTGAAAGTGGAGAAGAAACTTATTTTGTAAGAAAATTTATTTCAAGCATTTACTGAATAATTTATAAACCACTGTACATGCAGTACTGTGCATATATAATTTATTAGTAATCCAATTGTTTTTGTAAATCTAATAGATTTTTTTAACACCATTAACACTTTTAAGTTATGCAACTTGAAAGTGTTAATCTTCTGTTAAAAAAATTCAGGCTATATTCACAATTTTTGCAAAGAATGGTGAATAAGATCTATGTATATATCAAGAAACAAAATAGTACTTAACAATGAATTTCTGGTATTGTTTTTTTCTTGATTGTTTCATATTCTTGTAAGTATATTTTTGTCCCTTTTTCTGATAATTTTTTTTTCCCTGTCCCTGATAATTTCTGCAAGTAAAGATAAATTCTCTGTGGAGGCAGTGAAGTTTTGCTTACATTTATGGTAATTTTTTTTCAATGAGCAATGCTATTCGTTGATGAGTTATTTAATTTTGTGATATTTTGGAGGTAGAAGAAGAATTTCCAGTGATTCTTTTAAAATGTTTTACAACATTTTCTTCCCATTTGTTATGAATGATTAAAGAATAATTTTGTCATATGTTGTTTATTCCTTTTTAAAGTCATATTTCTAGAATTTAGAATAAACATTTGAAAAAATAGTATGTAAATTATAGATGTACTTAATTAATTGATATCATATATATGCTCCACTGCTATCTAGGGTTGTATCCACAAGTATCCCCATTAAATAAGTAAATGAAAGTTGCTCAAAAAGATGTCTATTTTGGCATGAAAAATAAACAAAATGATTGTTGAATGCATTGCAAGTTTGACTTTTTTAAGCAGTTGATGTAATTTACTTAGTAAAGAACTGAGCAATCAAAGGTTCATTTTCTTAATGTATTTCTAAATTTGACAAAATAATACCAATCCTCACTCAGCATTTTAATTTTTGTCTAATGATTCTCTACAAGACTTCCTTTAGTACAATAAATTAAAATACATGCAACCGTTTACATTAGAATGAATTTTCAGTTTTAACTCTTAAAGCATATTAATGGAAACGCATAGTAACCATTCAGGCATTTTTTCTTACAGATAGTTTTTATTATAAATATTGATGCTTGGCTTTCTCTATGGCTAGCTCATTAACTCCTGAAAAAAATTACACAAGACTTTAATAAGTTGATATAAGCATTTTAACACATTAATTTGCCACACATGAGTAAGTGTGTCTCACAGGTGATAACCAGTGGTTGGGCCATATGAATGCAGCATCACGTGTCATTTTTGAAATTATGCATGCTGGCCAGCAATTTGAAACAATTTTTGTATTGTGGTGATTAACATTTTAAATGCAATAATAATGTTTAGTAGTAATTTAGGAAACAGATTAAAGCAGTTTTAAATATTTATAAATTTTAAATTATATTTTCTTTTCTTGGGTAGTGCTAACATAAAACTTTGTTGTAAACAATTTTTTAAGGTGAAATGTTATTTGTTTTTTACATTATACTCTTTGGAAATAGTGGATTATTTTACTTCTATTGTAAAACTGTTTTATGTGGTGCTTCAAAAGAAATTTAAGAATTAATACAATATTATGTGGAATGTTTTCCACTGTAAGAGTCAGGTTACTTTTTTAATAAATATTTTATATACCTAGGTTATTACATTTCATTAGAAGAATTAAAGATAGGTTATATTGCAATCAGTTGTGTAAAATATTTTTTTTTAATGTTATATTTAGCTACTTATTAATGTTTGCCTTTGATATTTTTCTACCCTTTTTTAAAGACACATAGTTGTAATATTAAGGGTTAAGTATTATGGTATATATCAATGATTTCTTAACAAGTTTAAATAGTTCTCTTAAAAGTTTTGATAAAAAAAAAATACTTTTTCAATGTAAATTTTTCTCTCCTGATATTGTTTATTTAGTCTTTTCTTTTTTAGAATTTCTGTAATATTTTGTTTTGGATATGCTGTGAGCTTTAAATTATTACCTTGGTCTCACGGTTGAAAAACATCGTGACTGTTGGACTAGTCTACTTGCTTCTCATGCTTTCCAAGAGTAAACCAACTGGATGATGAAGGTAAAAACAATTTTGTTTTATTCAATGCTATTTTATTACAGTTTGTCATGCTTTTTTCTAAAGCCATAATCCACTTTCATGTTTAAAGATATCAGTCACCCCCCACCCCCATAGCATCATTTCTAATAGTATCTATCTTTCATCCCTGAAGTATTTCTTTCTGCATTAAACCAGCTTAGGAAGACTGAATTATCTTTAGTTTTACATTAGAAAACCGGATAGGAGGCTTAATTTTTTTTAGTTAGCAGAATTGTTGTATTATTACATTTGGAATTTAGATTGAGTATTCTTCCATATATTAAAGATATGACTGCAGTAGTGCTTTAATCTACAAAAAACTTTAGCATTGTTGTAGTATTTGGTGTCTAGTTAAATTCAAGTTTCCTTGGTGTGAACTGTTAAATGTTAAAGAAGCGTTATCTTAAAATCTTTGTCACCAAACATATTTGAAAATGTTGAGATAATTTCAAATTCCTTTTCAGAAGGTAGTTATGTCAAATCAATGCTATTCTTTTGGTGTGGTTACCGTTTTAAATGTTTGATTTGAAATTAATAAAGAGACACAAATAATGATTTTGAAATTAAATTTGATTGATAATGATACTATTGTTAGGAGAGCTTGATCTTAAATCGAGGTCCGAACTTTCGAACCCGTTTGTTGGTTGGTTCTACTACTTCTAACCACACAAGCATTTGCAGCAGCATCGATTAGCTTTCAGGATTATGTAAATAAGGTATCGCTATAAAAAGCAAACAAAAGCAATGCATCACCGACGTCAATCACCTACCTGCTTAAGTCTCTCTTCTTTTCTCAGGCTAACTGGCTGAAAGTCATCAGTCCCAGCCATCCAGCTAATAGTTAGCCACCAGAAAAGGAAGAAAACAGCTAAAGCAAGTAGTGTTTATCGCCGAGGCTCATTACTAACTATAACGACTCTCCTTATAATATCAAAATATAACTGACTATTAAAATCTATCATGTTTTAGTCTCAAAAGTCTCAAATGGTAATCAATGAAGCTAGGCTGATAAAACAAACGCACTTTTATAATTAAAATAACATCATAGTCAACTCATTAAAAAGTTAAAATTAAAATCTTTTAGTAGATCTATTTAAAGTTTAAGCATTTGCAACATTCAACACTCAATTCAATCCTATTAAATTTGAACGTCTGCCTAAAAGTAAATACCTAGTATTATACTTTCGTAAGTATAGCTAAGATATGTAAAAAAATCTAAGAAAGTCATCAGCCATCCAGCTAGTTAGCCTGAGAAAAAAAGCGGAAGAGAGGCGCTAAGCAGGTAGGTGATTTATGGCAGTGCATTGCTTGCTTGCTTTTATGGCATTACCTTACATAATCCTGAAAGAAAGCTAATGGAATGCTGTTGCAAATGCTTGGTGGTTAGAAGTAGTGAGAACGCCAACCTAACAAAATGTCTGGAGTTAGAAAGTTCAGGACCTCGATTTAGAATCAAATTTCCCTAACAATTGGCCGCCTTCTACTAATTCAAACCTTACAAAAGTCAAATAATTAATTTTTTTATATCTTATAACAATTTAATATACATAATAAATTTCAATTTCATTTGTATGCAATGCTTTCACATATTTATAAAAAAAATATATATGTAAGTTTCTTTATTCAATTAATACACGCAAAAATTTTATCAAGAAAAGATTTTTAACTTAAATTTGGTTTGTGCTTTAGTAAAATATCAGCTACATTTTCTTGAGTATATAACTATTTTAATTCAAAATATTCTTTAAATATTAAATCCGTAAAAAATGATACTTAATATCTATGTGTTTAGTCCTCCTACTATGCTCACAAAATTAGAAAAATTAATGTCTGCTTGATTATCACAGTATACAACATATTTAAATGTAAATAAACTTTGATCTAATTACTTTTACATTCTTCCAAGATTCTTTGAATCCGCGAAGTTCCTTAGATGCATCGGTTAGAGACACATATTCTGCCTCATAGTTGATAAGCTAATACAACCCCGACGTTCTCCAACTGGTGGCACCTCATCTAAGGTATGATGAAACCTCAGTAGAAACTTCGGTCATCCGCGTTAGTGAAGTCAAGCGTGTATGACCTCCACATTTAAATCACTTACTCTTGATTGAGTTGAAGACCTCTTGTGTTTAGGATAACCTAGAAAGCTTTAAAGAATATTCAAGTGGATGATGCCTGGATTTTCTTGGAATTGTGATAGAATGTTCACAGGCGTGAGGAAATATCTGAGTAGGTGTCCTACTTGCTATATATGGTAAACTTCCTAGAGACTTCTATAGTAAGGATAATTTTCATTCAGTGATCTCCCACACTTGTACTGCTTAGCTTAGATAAAACTGTACCTTTAGCTATGGGGAAGAACTCACAGGAAAATTAAATTCTTTATACAATTCACAAGTACAATATAATCATTTTGATGCATGAAAGATTTCCATCAAGTTCTTGAAACTCAACACTAGTAATTTTTGTGTTTTACCTAAGATTCTTAAATCAAATGACATTTTAATAGTTCAATTACTTTATTGTGACGTGATGTGATTTTCTATCAAAGATAGTAGCCATCCACATACAATAGCAAACTACGTTGTTTTGATAAAGAAATAAACATAGTTCTTATTTTAATTTACGAAATTTTTTAATCTATCAAAATTGAAGTATTCATTTCTTGAAACCAAATTCCGGCAGCTTTAATCCATTAAATTGCTTTCTTTAACAAACAAACATGATCTGGCTTATTTTCATTTTACAAAACCTTGTGGTTGATAAATTTCTTTATGTAAAGGCGTATAAAATAGCCATTTAATGTCAAGTTGGCAATGTTGCCATTTAAATGACATACAAATAGAGAAAAAAAATAATCTTATAATAGAGAAATTAATGTGGGACTAAAAGAAAGCCATTAAAATGCGTTTCTCCTTTAACAGCGAAAACCTTGAGCAACAAGGCAGAGCTTTAAATTTCCTTTCGTCATTGTTTTCATTCTTCTTTAAAGTGTAAACCCATCTGTTACCAAAATGCTTTTGATTTGCAGGTTTTGGATACTAAAACAGACTTCAATTCGCAAGAGTGTCCATTTCTTCTACCATTGCCTTACATACCATTCTACCTTAACTGGTTTTAAAGATTGTTATAATGAAAGGGATTCTGATATCTTGTCAAATATTAGTGGAATTTTCTTAGTTATATTTAACATCTCTGAATAAGGATCCTTTCCACTAAAATTAAACATTCCCTCATTTATATTCTATTCCATTTTAATTCACAATGCGTCTTAACATCATTATGTGATCTGAAGCAGTGTTAGGTACCTTCCAATTCTATAATATGTCAGTTCTTGATCAATATTTCACGGGAGGAACAGCTTGCCTACTCCGTAACCCTTTTTAGTTAGATTTGGAATGGGGTTCAAGTCTTCGTATTTAGGATCACCACAGAAATTCAGATTTTACTTTTTTACATCTTGAGAGTTTCTCCAGTATGTCGGAGTTTCAGATTCTAAATCAGGTGGATTCTGTTGATATATATAAAATTTGTTATTAGGGTCCAATGATGCCTTTCCATAGTAAAACCATTATCCAAAGTAACATTTATGGTTTCAATGATTTTTTCTTTCAGCTGGCTAGCAAATTCTATAACCTTTTTGTTTGCATGCAGCATAACCTACCATAACACCTTTTTTAGCTCTCATCTGTAATTTGGTGCATAGTTGTCGGGGTTCCGATATAAGCTGTTGCACGAATGCCCTAATACTTGGTTTTCTACCTTATTACAATTGAGAAAGGGTTTTGTTATGACTTTGATGACAGAATTCTATTCCGCATTATAAATTGAAACATAACAAGGCTTCCAGCCAAAACCGTTTCTAAGATTACTGTCTTTTTAATAAACATTTAACTGCATCTATAAGAGCTGTATAATTGAAGCGTTCCGCCTCCGTTTTAGGAATTATATTCATTTGTTAAGTTCAGCTCTAATACCTTGATTATCAAGAGAAAGTTTTGGAATTCATTGTGACAAAACTCCATGCCTCGATCAGTTCTTATATTGATAATTTTACTATTAGATATCTTTTTCAATCACTTTTGGAATTTAGTGAAACAATCAAAAACTTCACTCTTATTTTTCACATGGGATAAACAATTACCTTTAGAATAGTAGGTCAGTAATTGATAAAAGTACCTATGACCTCTTAAAAGTTGTGATGAGTAAGGTCCACAAACATCCATGTGCAATAACTGTAGAGGTTTGGTTGATTTAATTTACCTATCGGTTTTAAATGACTTAACGTTTACGTTTTTTTTACCAAGTTTACAAAACAGATTTAGTTGCTCATTCTTAAGTGGTAAACCCTTTAACACTTTCATTTTTTGCTTGTATTAATAATAATGTATGAGGATTAATGTGACAAAATTTCTGATGCAGTCCTCTAAATTATTCTTATTAGATGCATTTAGGGCAATTGGATTACTCCTTCGTTTTTTTTGAGGATAAGAAGGATACACATAATCCGTTTTCTTTTCTAATGAAAATAATTTTCTACCATCATTAGAAAATACATCAATTTTGCCTTTTCCTCCTATAAAGCTCCACCTTTATCAAATGAAGATATGCATCCAAGGATTTAGCGTCTTAATTTTTAAGCGAAATTTCTTTAAATTAACTATTTCTTCACCCTTTTTAAGAGTAATTTAACAGTTCCTATTCCTTCTATTTTGCAGTTAACTCCAATAATAACAGACATATTAGTGTTATTATTCAAGGTTGGAATTCATGAAATAAATTTTTATTTCCACAAAAATGACTGTAGCTTCTTGATTGTCAAACACCCAAAGTTACGATTTCAGTTAGTTTCATTAAAACATGCTTCGATTATAAAACTAGATTCACATTTAAATTTCTAGCTCTGGCTTTTTTATTTTTTTATATTTACAATGAGCCTTTGAAAGAGATTTATCAATTAGAAAATGGATTTAACTTTACTTTCCAATTTCAGTATATTCCTATTAGCACTGTGCAAAGCTTCTATACTTCAAGTCACTTTTACTTTGTTTTAAGCCTTACTACGGCAATTAATTCATTTAACATTTATAAACTTAAATTTTTCATAGACCATGATAAATTATTTGAATCCTTATATGATAGTCTGCCGGAGATATCTATCAACTGGGCAACGATACCAATCCGCTATAGGTTTTGCGGCATCTTTTAAGTCGATAATGATCTTCTTTAACTTTTGCTGCAAACAATTAATATCTTCATCTTCTGATATCTTGCGAGAAGAACTCTTCGGTTAGAGATATTACTCTTGCATGGTCTGGTGGAAATGCTTCTGTAATCTTCCAGGCTTGGGGACCTCTACCTCGGAGATTAAGTTCTGTATTCCTTTTCAATACTCAAGTAGTGGTTCGTAGGCTTTATTCTTCGGACTTGAAATTCGTTGTACTCGCCCGGAAGGCGCCTTCGCCGGGGGAGACTTCAGATTCTTCTGTAATTCTCCAAAGATTCTTTTTCGATAAGGCGACTTTAATGTCGTCCAGCCATGGTATAATTACTATTATTCCCAGCTTGTCTATTTATAAATTCATTCATTTTTAATAAAGTTTATATATGCCTAATTTTGACAAGTTATCTTAAAGCTTGGCTAACTACTTTGGCTAAACTGGGATAAAGGCTAGAGAGAAGAAACTGAGATACAGGCTAAACATGATACTGGCCCATAACCATGATGTGCTATCATGTTTAGTCTCAAAAGTCTCAAATAGTAGTCAATGACTAGGCTGATATGAAAACAAACACTTTTATTAAAATAGCAGTGTTTGTTTTTTTTTATCAGCCTGAATGTTTCTATTGAACTGAACTCATTATGATAGACTAATATCAATATTACATTTTTGTTCATACTTGCTTTTTTTGGAATAGTTTCTAATTTGAGGGACCCTGAGGAAGAAATTTTCCATGGTCATTTTTTTTTCATGTTTGCTTGACTTTCTTTTTTAATCACAGTGTATTTGATAAAATACATAAGTGCACTGTTATTCTGATAGCTCATTGAATTACTAATATAATAGCCAGATCTGTCTCTACATTAGCGCTCTGACATGCGTCTACAAAACTTGGCATATAGCACTGCTGAACGTTAAACAGCATTATTTCATTGTTAGAGAACCTAAATTTCAGAGTAATTTTAAATTTAAAAGATAATTTTCTGTTCTAATTTCAAATTTAATAGCTCTAAAAATAGTAAAATAGAAATTTGCTATCAATCTGTGATGATAAAATTTATCTCATGATGCATATAGTTCAAGAGAATTTTAAATTATATATCTATATTTCAAATTTCCGTTTTTAATAGAAAGTAGTAAATTAAGCTCAGTGGTATATCATGTCGCTTGATAGTAGTTTGGATGCCACGATGCATCTGATTACTTATTGATATCATGATGATATAATTTGATAATTTTTGGAACATTAAAATTTTACATAAAAGAACATCTGAAGTTACAAGGAAAAAAATTGATAAACAATGCAAGAATACTACATGGAATGCTTGTTTACAGAGTTTTTTGAATAAAAGAAATATGTAGATAATAAAAAAAAATTTCATGCGAATATATATTTATTTTCAATCAATGTTAAACATTCTCTCTCGCATTATATATTTAAAATCACGCAATTTACAACGAAAATCTCTCGATATGAAGAGGCAATTTGACCCTCATACCATGAGGGTGATTTTTTAGTAATAGTATAATTTGATTCCCACCACTAGAATAATGAATCCACTAAATCAATGGATTTAAGTTTTAATAATCACTACTTAAACTCATTCAGGTGCTTTCTCATGAAGACCTACCTTATATTACAATGCCACATCAAGCTCTCACAAAACACAGAGAAAATCTTAGAAACTCACACAAAGATAAACAATAAACAAAAATTCTCGAAAACAATAAACTGTCGATTTTTTTTTTTTTTTTGAGAATGTTAGCTGATCTAATCCAACATCCCTCTTCATCTATTTTAGGAAGATAAGTTTATGACATTTGACTTCTGGTGGCTGGAAAAATCATCTTGCCTTTTAGATAATTGCTAATCTAATTTTTATTTTTTTTTTATGAAGGCTTATCTTTTTGGAATTATCTTGCCTGATATTATTTTACTATTTAGTTTATAGTAAAATGACAGGTTTATAGGAACAAAAATATATTTTAAAACTAAATCAAGCTATCCTGCTTATTATACCTAATTAGTCACTATTCTCAATTTTAAGAAACAAAACAGTGTCAGAATAGATCTTTGAGAAGAAGACATTGGTAGTTGATAGCTTAACCATTTGTTTGTAGATATTTTGTAAATAAATGTGTAAAAATGGAAATATTTGTCCCTTACAACTCACAGAAAATAATACTCATGTTATATAATATGTAATTTTGTTATTTCTGCTAATCCAATATTCAATATGATTTCTTTGTTAAATTGAAATTTAAGAGAATTTCTTAGTGTAACAATATTCCACTAATGTTTGTAGTTAATTTTATTATTTTGATATTTTAAAATTTTGGAATTTTTATTCCTTAATATTTAACATAAGCATTAATTAATGTTGGCGCATTTTTCTAGCTATAAAGCCAACTTTTTAAAATTGGAATCTCACTTCACTTTACTTTTTTCTAATTTTTAAAGAAATACTTTGAAGTAGTTATTTGGTAATTTTTAAAGCATTTTAAAATTTGAATCAAGTTTTTTAAACATATCTGAATCTACAAAAACTAAGAAATGAAACATTGTATAGGAAGATGCATGATCTTTCTGTAGTCAATTAACATGAAAATCTATAGATTATTGAAAATTAAATCATCTGAATTTATTTATATTTTGCAATGCAAGAGAAAATTTCTTTTCTCTATATTTTTGTTAACATTTTCCAATGATTTATGTATAGTGGAAGTTTTTATATGATTGATAATTTGAGCATTATAATTGTCTAAAAAAGTTGATAAATTTAAATCAGTTAAATCGCCATACCATTTGAATACTATTCTGTTATGATTTTATTATGTAATTTTTAAAAATTTCCCCAAAACGTTATAAATCATTGTTCAGTTGTTATATTCAATTGAAATATGTTTGCTAATCTTTATATCTTCTTGCAGTTTCGAGCCCATGCATCCTCATATTATTTGACTTTGTGTGAGATGATTTTTCATGAAAATATTCCTGAACTGAGAGCAGTATTGAAGCGTTTCTTTATACGGTCCAGCAGAGCTTTTCGAATATGCAGTTTTAATTCCCACTGACAGCAATTTCAAATCAGTGTACAGTCACATTTGCAATACGTGTAGATAAGAAGAAAATTTGCTACACAAATTATGAATTTTCATTTCATGTTCTCTCAATGCCATTTCATGAAATATATGCCTAACTAGTCGGTGTAGAGTAATGACTGATTTGTATATATTTTAATACTAGTGATTTTGTTTCAAGATTTG
The DNA here is from genome assembly GCA_013235015.1 of Araneus ventricosus. NCBI lineage: Eukaryota > Metazoa > Arthropoda > Arachnida > Araneae > Araneidae > Araneus > Araneus ventricosus. The sequence goes on from BGPR01000914.1 coordinate 338,256, forward strand.
AGTATTACTTTGGAATTCAGAGGGATTTGTTTGTTGTGACTGTTGATAATCTATCTTTTAGCATGGATGAAAGCAGTTTCTATTGTTAGTTGTGATCAGGAGTATATATAATTTCAACTATATGCACTTAGCAAATCATACAATGGCAACTGTGCCATATTTAAATTCTCATTTATAGAAGTCTTGTGTTAGAAGTAAAAATAGAGTAGCGATTTTCTTCAGTTTACTTTTAGATGTATTGACAAGATCTCCATTATTAGAGATGTAAATTAATATTCAAAATTTTATTTCAGTTCCTTCCATCCATTTAAAAGTTATGCAATTTTTAAAGTTTAAAATATTTTATAGTTGCTTTAGAAAACCAGATTTTTATAGTATTGATTATATAATAGTGTTTAAATTCTAAAATATTTTTATATGCATACCATTATTTTTTAAGATACTGAGCAAAATGTAGATATGGAATGTTAATTTTTCTCTTTTAAAGGAATATTTAATCTTATTTATTTAAAGTTATTTTATGATTCTATGGCCAATATATTTATTCTTATTATGTTTTGATACATAACTATTTGTTGAAAGAGGAGATAAAAACTGATTAAAATTTATAATTACCTATTAACTTATTTGATAAATGAAATGAAACTCTTTTGGTCAAGAATTAAAAACATATCAAATTATTTTTCTTTCAACTGAATGATAAATAATGGCAAAAAAATACCATTTCATTTTTCTTAAATTTTTATTCAATTACTAATTTAAACAAGTAACATTATTTTTTATGAGCTTTAGTATTTGAAATATAAACTTTTCATGGCCGTTCAGCTATCGATTGGCATGTGATTATTATAAACATAAACTTCCCATTAAATCATTTAAAAGAACAATGTCAGATCTGTAGAAGTGAAAGTATTTATTATACCCATATATAGTAAAGTTCTTCTCCTTATCTGTCATCTGCATTTATGTTTTTGTAGCAACATTGCTTTGGAATAAATTTTCTATTGTTAGTATCTACCTCTAAAAAATTTTGTCAGATTCTTCAGTTTCAATAATGTGTCATTCTCTCTCTCTTAAAAATTATTTATTTAGCATTATCTTTTTAGCTATTTTTGCAATATAAAGTACTCGTGCAGAGAGCTTTGAATGCTGTGAGTTGTGATATTGAATTATTTAATTACATTAAACTCAATTATTTAATTAAAGAATGCTCAACATTCCAAAAATCTTCTTTATGAAGAATGTCATACCCTTCAGTGTGTTTAATTTTTTTATGGTTTCAATGTTTTGAAATTCATTGTTTGTAAGAAAATGTATTTGTATAATTCAAGAGTATCTAATAAAACGTTGACCAGTCTTTATAAATTGTGCAATGTGTGTTTCATGCATCTTTGTTTTCATTCATTTAAGGCTCATCAGCTTCTTCATTTGTATGCTGGCAGCTAAATGTTTGTTTATACACTCTTTAAAATACCTTAAAATATTAAATATTGGTTCTTGTATATAAATTTCAAATGCCTCATACTTAAAATTTCAATTTTGAGTATGGAGTCAGAAGTTCATTTTTTTCATAACTTTTTGTTTGCTCTAAAAAAGCGAAATTTTGAAATGTTTTTTTTCCCTTCTTTTCATTGTTGTATTGTCGTTTAGAGGAATTTTTCAAGGAGTAATGTATATATTAAAGAAATTCTGTGGATTAGGAGAATCTGGAAAATCTAAAACTGTTAACTAAATGAAAAAATGAATTTTAAAGAAATCACCATTAAACTTAATCATTCAGGGTTTTAAGAACATTGTTGATTTCAGTGGTTTGAAAAAGAATCTAAAGAAATGTAGAAAACAAACTTATCTAAATGATCTTTGAATGTCAATTCTGATCACTTAAGGTGGAGGAAGCTCCAGTTTGCTCAGATAATTTAAATTGACACAGTGATGAACTGAATGTACACTTCCAACTATTGGAATTATTGGACTGCCTGTGTGGAAATTTACTTTCATGCTAATTGAATGCAGAACTACTTTCATTTAAAAATTTCTGAAAAAAAAAAACCCTTTGCTCTGTCTAAATCGGTGTTTTTTCCGAAGCCACTTGTAGTTGAGAAGTAATATTGTTTCCTTTTCTTCTTAAAATGAGTGATTGGAGTTATGGACTTAGTCATTTCATAAGCAAGCAAAATCAAGCAGACATATCAATGTATTTATTATTTATTTAACCCTCATCTGCTCCACCTACCCAAAAAGATGTGACAATAACATAGAATGCAGTTTAAAACACAACATATATTGTACCATACTTCACACATGTGCTGTTAAAAATTATTTACTACCAAATATTCAATTCCTCAAATATACCAAGTACTTATGTACTTACTTCAGATTTTGATACAGTGCTTTGTGCTAACATATTGTCACATATTCTGTAAGTTCGTATAATTTGGTTAAAAACTCTATGTTATAAGCAAAAAATGTGCGAAAAAATTGGGATTTTTTAAAAGAAAACCTTTGTATCTTCCCAAATATACATGGTATTTTTTACAAAAATGCATGTAAGCTCTGTGCATTGCAAACTTAACCAGTGATGAAAGTTACAAATAATTATCAGCTTTCTGTAAAACGGGGTGAGCTCAAATCTTTTTTTCTTTCTTTCCTTCATCACTTTCTGGTCGGCTCCCTAAATGTACTTGTGACCGAATCTTCACTGTCAAAAATGAGTTCCGACAATTGTATGTCTCACGATTCTCCACAGCTGATTGCGAACCATTGTATCAGTATTAACTCTATCTTATGAATATTGCTTAACTTTTGGAAACCAGTGTTTGCACTGGTATATTAAAACAAAGTTTTTAGATATCATTTAAAAAAAAAACAATTTCGATGCTCCCAGCTAATAGAATACTTGAACTGCTATAATTGCTATTGAAATACTTGAACTGAATTGCTTCCAAGCTAATAAAATAAATGAATTGGTAAATTTTCGATTTTTTTTTTATTTTTATTATTCACTTTTTTAGCTTTAAGGTACATATTTTTGAAAAGAAAATTTGTTATACCTGATGCTTATTGTTGTAAAATATGCGACTTTCAGCTGCAGAAAATACCCAATTTATTCCTTCATATTATAGAAAATTTAAGGAAGGGAATGTTTTCGAATTTATTGCTTGGATCTCTATACCATATCTGTAAGTAAGCATTATAAATAGTTAGTCAGTTTCATTTAAATTTATTTTAAATTGAGGATAATTTCTTTGAAGTCTTCTTATATTCTTATTTTTGTTGTTCCTGAAAAAGAAAATAGGAATTGAATTCCCCCTTTTTTTATTTGGTTTCATATCATACCATTTCTTTTGGAAACAGGTAGAAATAAGTAAAAAAAAAAAAAAAAAAAAACCCTTAAAAATTCAATGGTTGTCTTTCAGCAAAATTATTTATAATGGTAACTAATAAATTTTCTATTTTTTCTATTCATCTTAGATTTTCACTGAATATAAAAAGTTGTTATTACTGAAAGTGAAAATTGTAGTCTATTTTGTAAGCCAAATGCAAAATATTTATCAACAAAAGAGCAAATAAAGTAAGAGTGAATTCCTGTCTCACTTCTTGAAATATTTGTTTTCTTTTATTTCTTATGATGCCTTTGTTAATTTTGTATATTTTTTTCCCTTTTGTTTTCTTAAAAATCCCTTAAGTCAGAATTCAACTATGTTTTATATTTAAAATGCAAAAATAAATTAATTGGAAAAAGAAAACGCGAACTATGGAGAGATTTTGCGTGGTGTTATGATTAAGTTAAATTATTAAGCACTATGGTTATGATGCATAATCTTAATGAATAAAAGTTTACTCCCATTGATGTTGTTCCTTGTCAGAAATGATATATATATATTTGGAAATTGGAATTCTAAAGAGATTTTTTTATTATTATTTTGGGATTAAATCTATGATAGCTAAATTTTAAAAACGTTACATTATGCAAAAGACTTTTCATATTTAATTCATAAGCTTTTATTTTTCAATAAGATTTCAAATTTTGTTTGTTTTGGTTCATACTATGATGCTATGCTAAGAAACAGTATCAGTTCTGAAGTTCTTTGAGAAAGAATTTTTATGTTTGCCTAGAAATGAAATCGAAATAAGATTTATAAGTTAGCAGCTAAAGGAATTAACCATTTTCCCTTAAAAAAAAGAAAACCCAAAAATTAGATATAGAATAAAATCATGTATTGAATGGATGTGTTTTAATTGTAGGTTTTTAATAGTTTTTAACTTGTATGTAATTCTTATTTAACATTGATTGACGTGAGGGCAATTTGGTTATTTGAAGCTCAGTTGTCTAGAATTAATTTTTTAAAAACTATAGCAAGTGTTTTTTGAATGAATTGTTTGAAAATATTTTGACAATAACAAGACAAATGGCAATTTTATAAACTATTGTAAGTATTAACATATGTTATAAATTTTATGTTATATGTCATTAAGCATATGTTATATGTTCAATATTAAAAGTATTTTCGAAATGGCTTTTATTTTGTTTCGTAGTTTGTAGTTGGGTATATAAAAAAAGAAGAAAATATGCCTGTTTTTTTTGGAGGGGGGCAACAAATATACGTGGTAAACAAAGATTTTACAGTTGCTGGAATGAACTGTGTATCAGAAAGTGGAGTCCCATTTTTGTCTATAGGTGATTGAATTTGTGCAGTATGTATAACGTAGAATTACATATTAAATAATATGCAGAATAAAATAATGGAAATTAAGTAAGAAAAGTTGTTTCCATAACAATGTCTTTTAAATTTTTCGGTCCCAGTTTTAATTCCAAAATATAATTTGAAGCAAACTCTTTAAAATTCCTATAGCAAGCATAATGTTGCTTTGTCTGTTTATACAAAATGAGTATTCGGACCAAATTGCAAGAAATTCAGTTAATAAATATGATTGCTGTTGTTGTTAAGAGACAACTTTCATTCACAAAGGTTTTGCATCTCATCCGTTGGTTCGGTTTATTTAATTTCATAATGAATGATTTAATACATTTTGGAAATCAATTTAAATATAAAAATGCGCTAAACACGAATGTCATATTATTCAAGTGAATAAAATGAACAGATTAAATTGAACAATATAACACACTGTAAAAATAATTAAACTTTAAAAAGAATGTTTTGAACTCTCGTTTTTTAAAAATTAAGTGAAAAGCATATTTGAATTTAAAGAAAAAGCTGATCCAGCAATCAATGAAAACGAATTGGGAGATAGCGTTTACAATCATAAACTTTAGAAACCATTTATTATTATTTTTTTTCAATTTAAATAATGGTAATTTTTCTCAACTTTCTTCTTTCGAGTGGAGGTTATGAAGACCTACCACTAGTCTTTATATACTAAAGAGATGAAACCTCTTCATCGTCCATATCGACAAAAAATACAAGCAGAAAAGTTTCGTAAACATTACTATGAATGTTGTTAAAACTACTAAACAAAATTTAAAGATATATATATATATATAAACAATCATTCTTAAATTGACTTTTTTTTTAGAAATCTCGACAATCACCTCAAAAGTACAAACAAAGTTAAAAATATTTTTTATGGAGGGACGTAAAAAAGAAATTGAAAAGCAACTAAATAATTCAGCTATTTTTAAAACAATATTAAGTTTTTTTCCTCCCTTTATGCACTATCCTAGTGTGAATGAAATATTTTAAACATTTCATGAACGTCGACTGTTTTAAATGATTTAATGTGAGACATATGCTGTGATTTTTTTTT